>JAPMNP010618674.1:0-10486 GCA_029874935.1 Atherina boyeri
TTGTTTTTTTTTCACTGTTTTATATGTGATAACGTTTATTGGTGTACTCTACTTCTACCATGTCTTGTTTGCTGATTTTTCTGGTTTTGTTCAGCTTTTCTTGATGAACACACAAATCCTCAACTATAGATTAGTGGTTACAGTATATATGTCAGGTGTCTTCAAGAAAAAGGATAAATAATTTCCAAGACAACCCTGTTATATATTTACAACTTAATATTTTTCGTTGGTTCTCCAGGTCGGACTTATCCATGGGGAAACAAGTTCCAGGCCAACAGAAGCAACCTTTGGCAGGTCAGCCTGTTACAGTAATTCATGCTGTATGCAGTGACACATTTTGCTGCTTTTGAAGATTTTACCTGGAAATGCTTTTCAATTTTTCAAAAACTGACACAAGCATTTCCCACTCATTACTATGGTTAATTCTGCTACTTTCTTTGTCTAAATAGACTTATTTGTTGGTGAAATTAAGCTAATCAGTTAAGATTATAAAAGAAGGTTGCATTTATAAAAAAAACTTTTTTTATTGATGTTAGTTAGTACGAGTAGACACTGATTCTTATCATGATTTCACTTTTCTTTTCTTTTTTTAAATGTCCACAAGGAAAAACATGTTTTGTAACAACTACATGGTGTTTTCTCATCCTTTATTTAGGGAAAGTTTCCAGATCGAGACACTGCAGAGGATGGACATCATGGCACCTGTCCTGTCACAGCATTTCCTCCTCAGAACAGTTATGGTAATTCTGCCTCCAAAAACATTAACATAGAGGTAATGGAACCATGTTTACAGTCACCAATCAATGTGCCTCTCATTAAAAACAATAAAAAGAAACAAAAAAACGAGCCACACCACTCTGCTCCATGAGGTGTGATTTGAATTATTAGAAATTAGTGTATAAAATTACACCCAATAACTGTCAAAACATGTTCTAGTTTACATACTGTATGTACTCTGAAAGCTCACACTATCCCTCACCACAAACTGAGCTCAGATTATCTCTCTTCAGACAGATACAGAAATATTTTACCAGCAGTTTTTTTTCTCAAATATTTACATGTTCCTCGTCTGAAGTTAGACCATGAACAGCTGGTACTGATCTCTTGTTACGGCACAATCCCATTGCAAATCATAGGACCCATGTTGTTAAGACACCACACCACAGATTGGAGCGTGGGACAAAATGTGACATCAAACTGGTAAGCAAAGATAAGTCTAAGGCATGTCATACTTAGTTGGCTGCATATTATCTCAATATACCCTGGGCTTATAGCACCAGTTGCCCGTGTGAATTGGATAAAGCAAGTGGAGAAAAAGATAAATGAATGGATTTCGGTGTTGTCAGTATGTGTTTATTGATTATGCTTTCAGTAAGAAATAGAAACTCAGAAGTTCCACCAAAGTGTTTTTTTTAGAGATGAAAAAGCCAACCAAAAGTTGGACTTGCAAGTATCAGAACCTCTATTAAGGTTTTTACTCTGAACTTCCATACAAGTCACTCTCCAGAAAAGCCAAGTAAATGTACAATCTTTCATTTGCTATGATTGATCTTATAAGTCCCTGAGCTTGTTATAAATGGAGAATTATTGGTAAATTAAGTTCTTGAATTAACTATCACACAATTTCATGGAAAATAGGAGCCCTAATATGTTCCCTTTTATCTTGTTAACTTTGTACTGAAATGATCTGCAGCAACTTTGAAGCTTTGACAAGCATTTCACATTATACACTCAAGGTCCACAACAAAACAAGATGGAGCACAGCGTAAATAACATAAAACAACACAACATAAAACTACAATTTTATTATTGCTGTTTGCTTCTTAGAATATCACCACAATGACGGCTTTTCATGTAGGATTGTATGACATGATGGGAAACACTTGGGAGTGGACATCCACACCATTTCCAGCTGCTCGGCCGATGTATGTGCTGCGGGGCGCCTCCTGGATTGACACAGTGGACGGTTCAGCCAATCACAAGGCTCGAATAACAACCAGGTGAGTTATAGGGTAAAAAGCCCTATTTTGAGATTGAAAAGCCCTCTTGTCTGACTGATGGCTGGGATTCTGTGTTCCTCAGGATGGGCAATACCCCCGACTCTGCCTCTGATAACCTGGGATTCAGGTGTGCTGCTAATGTTGGACAGAAACAAGCCAAGACGAAAGACAAAGCAGAATTATAGCAACACAGTTACTATAGAGTGGTGTCTCATTTGTTATTGACTAATATGATGGCCCTTAAGTTGAGTACATGTTAATGAAAGGGACCAATAAAAAGTGAAAGACTGTGATGAACAATACAACAAATGATGTTTCTCTTGTGGAGAACTCAAGAGTTTTGCTGATTTCCTTTTTATTGTTTTATAAAACATACTGTTATGTTGAAAAGAAAGCAGATTCATTAAAAAAAAGTCCTGTTTTTACATAAGACTGCACACCCTGAAGGATCTGATGTGTTTTGACTGTTAATTTAATTTATTCAGTGCATAGCAGGAAGGGGTCCCTCTTTGACAGCCAGCAGTGGTAGTCCTCCTTTTACATTCTGGGATCTTTCTTTTGTTGGGTTTTGGGATGTGCCTGGAGAGCAAATCAGTGCTCACAGCTTATCTAATCCTGGTCTTGGCATTTATCCTTTCTCATCGTGAGTTGCTGGTTGACACTCAGGATACTGGGCTCATTTTGAGAAAAAAGTTCATAACTTCACTGTTGGTCAGGTATCAAATCCCTGTGTAAAGCCAGAGCTTCTCTCTGTTTAAGAGAAATAAGTTGTCTTGAAATGAAAAAACAAGTGATACTGTGGAGGCAGAGTGAAATGTGTTTTGATATAATGTGAAACTGAATGGGGGTGTGGGGGATATACTCTTGAACAACAGATACTTTCTCTGAACACCTCCACTTTTCCTGTTAGGGTGAGCAGCAGAGATACATTTATTGAAAAATGAGTAGGCCCTATGTATCGCTACTGTTTTTCATGTATAACTTGCAGTATGTCGCCAAACAATGAGGTCCTGTGTGCAGGTCCAGTCTTTGAAATTTTAATTGCACTTCTTTTCGCTGAAAGTAACAAAATATTCCAACCAACACCTCTCCAATTAACTTAGAAACCCATTTTCTTATTCATGTGGGTGAGCGTTGCCAGACAACCAGCAATAATTGTTACCTTTAGTTTATTACAATACCAGACAATTTTTGTGATGCATCAAACTTTCGTTTTTATCTTTTGTGTGACTGTGCATGGTAAATCTGTCAAGCCTCATACAAAAAACTCACTAGGGACCTTTAAAGGACCTTCAAACCACAGGACAAACCGGGTCAGCTAATTCTTATTGTTGTTAGCCCTGATGTTTAGCCAAGCTAACTACACGCTATAGATGGCGTGCTGACTTGATAAAAAAAAAGAAAAAAAGATAATTGCAGAGCTAGTTTAATTTACCTTGATCATTGGTAGTGGTCATTAACACTGTAAAATGTTTAAATTTGAGAAAAATGGCATTTTAAGGTTTATCCAGGTAACAACAGGTGATCTGGTGATAATTGATAAGAAGATCTAGATAGAAGATAAACAGGACAAAAAAAAGAGAGTAACGCGGGTTGTTTTTTTAAACTGTTGTTTTGCTGAATTCTCAAAATTCATCATGTTGCTGAAATTTGACCCATAATTAATATAATATATAATGATAACTACAACAAAACAAGGAAATACTTCCGTCAACCCATTTCAAAGAGAATCAATAGACAAACCTGATCTATGAAAAGCCTACAGTGTCAGGTTTGACTGTCTTATTTTGCATTAAATGTGAAGTGTTGCAGATGTTACTTGAGAAAAGAATGATAGGTTTCTTGATATTTTCTGTTTTAGAAGTGACCTACTTTTTCACTGAAGGAAGTGTGCCAAGACAGCTTTTAGTATGAAAATAAACAACCATTCTGCTTCTTCCAGCTGTATCTGGACAAAAACTGGGTTATGATAATGGAAAAAAGTTCTTTAATTGACTGTTGTAAGATGAAAATTATTTCAATGTATTTATTTCATAGTTTTACTGTCAATTAAATAATTTTTTTCCATTATCATACCATTATCTACAACATATCAATAAGTACTCTGTTGATGACTCATCTGCTCATGCCTGCAGATTTGTCACCAAAAATTACCACCCTCAGCAAGAAATAACTAATCGGTGTTTTCCCGAATGCATTTTAAGCCAAAAATAAATCGATGACTAAATGTAAGTGTGGTTTAGACTTTGCACAAGATAAAAGCTTTACTTCCATTTATACTGACTAAATTATTCCAGTCGCTGTCTCTTCCCTGCTAGTCTTCTGCTCTGTATGTTTGACCAGCCTGATAGAAGAGCAGCTTAAATCAGGTGTTGTGCGTCAAGCCTGAACAATTAGATTGTATCAAAGGACCAGAAGGCCTCACCCCTTTATCTCCCAGCTGCTCTGGTATGTTTGCGCGTCATGTGTTTGTTTAGCTGAAAAGGAGGAAGAAAGCCCAGACAGGCCACATGAAGCCCCAGCCTCCAGTGACATCACATCGTGTCATTTTGTGGGCCTGTGAGGACGCACACAGTTCAGGTAAAACAAGTTCAGTGACATTCTGCTTGTCTTTCGTCCCTCCTTCTTGTTTAAGTCTTCCTCCTCCATGTGTATTTACACTTGACAGTATCAGTGTATGCTTTAACTGATGCTGCTTCTGCCAAACTGACCATGGACTACTCTCAACCGTTCTCAGTCCTCAATGAGGAGCTGAGACCTCGATGCATCTCGAGTGAGCTGCTCTACTCTTCCCTGACCAGACTGGAAGAAAGAGAGCTGGGCTTGCTCAGGAGAAAGCCCACATCTTACCGACCAACTGTTCTGCTGACAGAACCAGAACCAGAAGTCTCCATAACAGAACCAGAAGATCCCCAGGAAATGGAAACCAGTGCAGAACAAGATGACTTGGGCTGTGAAGGAACAGAAGAAGGAAACTGTGCTGATCTTCTGGCCAACGACTTTCACGACTCGTGCCTCGTCAGTAATTTGAATTTGAAAGATGAGGATGAAGATGAATTGGTAAACGACAACAGTGGTGCCACACAGGCTGAGGAGAAAGATAGTCCAGGTGAGCTGGCCTCGGATGGGAAAAGGGACTTTTCAAAGTCAGAAGCAGTGGCTGGTGTAGGAGGGAGCTCCTTCCAGAGGTGCTTCATTGATGGGACGGTACCAGATCTGATTAAAACTGGCAGGACACTCGGCAGACGCAGGACACTGGGACACGTCTCAGACACGGTAGGATAACACATCTTTTTAATGTTTGATATGAGAGACTCTGCAGGCAAATCTTTTATCAGTGTAGTTAAATCTGCTACGACAGGCCTGTCAGACCTGTAATACTGGGAGGAGGCACTCTTAACTGTGACTCAGGAGTTACACCAGTGGATAGAAAAAGGTACAAAATGAAAGATGTGAAATTGTTCCCAGAAGTAGTTTCATGACATGCTGACTTACGATCGTGTTGCTCTGATACCAGAGAGCAGTAAAACTCTTGTAAATGTGATGATAA
Organism: Atherina boyeri; assembly: GCA_029874935.1. Classification (NCBI taxonomy): domain Eukaryota; kingdom Metazoa; phylum Chordata; class Actinopteri; order Atheriniformes; family Atherinidae; genus Atherina; species Atherina boyeri. The sequence goes on from JAPMNP010618674.1 coordinate 5,551, forward strand.
ATGACTACATCTTTATCTCCGGATGACGACAGCAGAGCATGATTTGTGGTTGTGAGGATGGAGACGGTGCTGGTGCAAAATGTCTTGTGCCTCATACATATCTTAGTATTTTGGTGTTTCCATGCCAATTTCAATGAATGCCTTCATGTTTGCAGAGTTCATAAGTATTGAATAACATCTCAGCCAGCCCAACTGGATTTCTTGTCTGTACTATCACGCTGCAATCTAGATGATCAGTTTCTGTTTACATTTTGTTTTCCATGAGGTTGTACATTTTTTTGAGCAGGCATGCGATTATCTTTCCAGAAAGATATACCGATTTGCCTTGTAAAAACATATTTGATGGAATATTGTTATATTTGATCATTTATAGCTTAAAGAAGTGCGGAGAGAAGTGGAACTGTCTCGGAGGCGAAGCATCAAGCTTAAACTTCAGGTGGACAAACTACAGGAGAACAGCGATGGACCAGGTTGGAGCCACCACAGACAGAGGGTAAGCCTTACACGGAGTAACAGGACATAGCATATACCTGTGGAGTTAGTAATAACCTTGTTTTTGTTATGTTTTATCCCAGGTTACAGATGAGGTTCTGTCCATTCTGAGACTTTTGCGCCCACTGACAGACCCAGAGTCCAGCAAGCCTGAACCAAGTGATGGGGAAAATCGTTTGGATGATGCTCTGGCCCAGCTGCAGAATGTGGCCCGCAAATTGGCAATCAGCCACACCAAACAGGTCGGGGCACTCGCATTAAACTCTTCACCTCTTTACACAACCCTGCAATAATAGTTTCAATTGATTTTAGTGGGCACGATACTCAGAGGTATGTTTGCTTTGCTCATAGTAGTGTGGATAATCATTTACTTGGTTGATGTTGTCTCACCATGCTGGCTATTTTCAAAGTTCTCTACGTACATTAATTTTTTTAAAGATAATGTTAAAGGTAATGCAGTCAGGAAATAGTGGAAGGATGAAGAATTGATGTGATTAGTGATGCAACTTACAGTAAATTAATGAGCACATCTGAAAGAATTAACTTTTAAAGAAATGGTGAGATCTGCTTTATTTCACCTGGAGATCATAAAAAGGCTCATTGATACAGTTTTGGCAGGGCACCAGATTTTTTTATGTAGTCTACATAGTTGAGAACTGGAAACCTTAAGAATTTCCCTGAAGCTTTTACGTAGGTATGAAAGGTCATGTGAGAGACATCTGTGCCCATGAGATGAAGCATTGTCATACCCTGAAAAATAGATAGTTAATCACTCCTCCCTGGGGTTAAGTTCAGCGATGTGGTTTAACAAGTTAACAGGTGACGGTATCAGTGAGTATGTCAGCTGTGTGTTAGTCAGATTTTTAGAAAGTCGCACAGTGTGTAACTGAAAGTTAGGATGAAATTAAAATCCAAAAAGAGTGATTAAAGTCAGGTGAATAATAAGATTAGTGTACCTTAACCTTCCTCCTCTGCTTGTGTCTCGATTTAGGACTTCAAATCTGTAAAAAATGGAGCAGAAGACAGTGCAATTCTTCAGCAGGCACTGAGGGACAGAGATGAGGCCATAGAGAAGTGAGTTCACATACAGTCACGCTCCTCTTAATAACCATTGAATCAAGATTTAAGGAAAAGGGGAAGCTGAGAGTCCGGTATTTATATTAAGGGATGAGTCGTTCTCTCTGATTTGTTGTGCAGGAAGAAGGCAATGGAAGGTGAGGTGCTGCGGAGTAAGACGGAAATGATGGGGCTTAACAACCAGCTGCTGGAGGCCGCACAGAAACGTCTAGAGCTGTCGCTGGAGCTCGAGGCCTGGAAGGTAAACCTGAGACACGATTAGTGTTAAACAGAGGCTAAAGGAGTAAAATGGTGCGCTGTGTGGACCAACTAAAATTGAAGTTTATTAAAAGCACAATGAATCAAAATGAATAAAAAGTCAACATATGGAACTCAGCCAGAAAAGTCTAGAAAAGTAGAACACAGACACGCAAACCAACACAATTAGAATGAAATACAGGTTATTTAGACACATGATAGTAACATGAAACAAACTGCAATTAAAATTCACTCATTGCAGATTGAGCACATGCAGTATATGCAGGTGTTAATGCCAGCTGTTATCCTGCCAGACTGTTTCTGCCTGAGGCTCACGTTAATCTGGTTTGCACTGAACTCCCTGCAGCACTACACAGAAAACCACATAACACAATGTACATTAATGTTTCCAATTTTGAATCCCAGTGTGACAAAAATACTCACACACATGTATTCAAAATATCAGCTATTTAGAAAAAGATACAAAAAAAACATTAACTTCACAGTTTAATAATGGATTGTAATATCCATCTATGTATGGTGTAATTTTATTATGTTTTTTGTGGGTTCTATCAGTGGAAAATAAGTGTGCTTAGAGACACTTGAAAATAGAATATATTTTTCTATCCTTAAAGTGAAATATGGAAGTGAATTGGTGTAAATAATTTCTAACTTAACAGAGGCCAATTTTAAAGAAGATGCGAGTATATCTGAATGTAAACCATAAGTAGGTAAACTATTTTTTATTTTTTTTATTTCAACAAGTAGAATAATTTCCAAAAGATTATGGTACTGTGTAAATAAAAACAGGTTCCAATGTTTTACAGCCTCATTTCACAATGTAACAAAAAATCGTAGAATGATGAAAATGAGAAATTCTATAATTTCATAAACATTATGAGCTCATCTCGAATTTGATGGCAGCGACACGTCTCTAAATAGTTTTTAACAAAAGAAACAGCTGAAAACTAAGCATTGCTACTGATTAGATTAATCAGCAACATGGCATCAAAAAGAGCACCTTAGAGAAGCAGAATCTCTCAGAAGTCAAGATTAGTTAAGATTTGGCATTCTGCCAAAAATTGTGTCAACAAATTGTGTGGCAACTTAAGAATAATTGACTTTAAAGTAAAATTATGAAGTCTTTGAATATTCCATCCTCCTCACTGCATAATATCATAAAAATTCTAAGAATGTGGAGACGTCGCTGCATGCATGAGACATAGGCAAAAAAACAACATGTGATGGGCTCTGACTTTTGGGCCCTCTGGTTGCACTGCATTACAAAGCAGGCATGACTACAAGCCTGCATCTCTTGGTATGGGGTCCAGTAGTGCCAATGGAACTGGTAATGTCCACTTCTGTAAAGGCATCATCAATTCTGAAAAGTAGATGCAGGTTTTAAAGCAACATTATGCTCCTATCCAGATGGTGTCATTTTCAAGGGAGTCCTTGCAAATTCCAGCAAAACAGCACTAAAATGTACATTGAACATTTTTTTTTAAACATTCATATCATAAGATTAATTTTGTGACTAATAGTGAGAGTATTAGTGGTAAAGATAACATTAGATCACTATGGTTCATGATTCACAAATATACTAAGATAATAAACCCATCATTTTGTTAAGCTATACTGGTACCTTAGTGGTTGGAGAGGTTGACTTGGGGCCAGAGGACCCAGATTCAAGTCCCCGAACTGGCAACTGAGGTGAATCAGAGTTAGCCTCCGGGCATGCCCTTAACCCCCTCAACTTCTCCCAATGTGCTGAGATATGGCAGCCCCATTAGTCTCTAGTAAATATACAAGAAATGGGTCAAATCAAGAGTATAATTTTCTAATTGGGATGAATAAAGTATATCCTATTTCTACCATTTGAAACAATTCAGTCATGTTTAAAATTCCACTCGTAAGCAGAAGCTGAAATATGTATTTGTCTCCTCTGCTATTCAGCTATTTCCACTAGTAGTAATACTTACTTTACTCTATCAGCCAAATAATGGAAATGTAAAATAAATCTGGTTCATCACCACATTGTCTCCCATCGCTTTGCCTGTCACACATCACCTGCTTTGGATTTGAGATGGAAATTTACTTTTTGTTTTTTTCATTTACTTATCTTAGGAGGACTTTCAACAAATCCTCCAGCAACAGCTGCTTAGTCAGCAGCAGGCAGAGCAAGCCCAGAAGAAATCTTCTCGCCTGGGCCTTCTGAGGAGAAGCAACAAACCACCCATCCAGCGACCGGCCAACTTTCCACTGCCTGCACCTACTCCTCCCACAACCAACACTAGCCAAATCTTCATGAACAAATCTACAGGGACTGCCACTCCCACTCCCTCTACGAGAACTCCTCCTTCTACCATCGGCACACGCACCTGGAGGGATAAGCTGAAGAAGCGCAAGAGCATTCGCCCTGAAGACCAAGATGCAGCCGAGCAAGAAGAGTGGAGCAGAGGCGATGGCGGCTTCCAGGTCGTGTCACTCGATTGAATTGGAGATGATTTTAAATCGTCAAAACTTTTTGTGATACACAGCTCTTACATGTAGCTTTCTGAAGGCACAGAATGATTGGTATCCAGGTTGATTCCCAAAGCTGCTCTGATTGGAAACTGCCCAAAAGGGAAAGTTTCTCCATTTGAGCAGGTCTTTGAGACAACTATCAGGATTACAGTCAGGCACCGATCTGCAGCTGACACATGAATGACATGAAAAAGCTCCAGAATACAAACAGAGACATGACATTTTACTTAAATGGGAAACTTCTTGTGTTCACAATTCCACTTCATTGAGCAAAATTTTCGTATTCATTGTTTCTTTATTTCTGAGTGAAGGAGAAGGTGTTACCGCTACATAAAATGATTTAAATGAGGTAACTGAAGTACTTTCTCTGGAAAAACATTCCAGACAGTGGTTATGTGAAACATTTTATACACATTTAAACATTAGGAGATTTTGTGTATATTTTGGGTCATGTGCTTTTAATCTTATTTGTAAAATATAACTGAAATCATAAATCCCTGACACTCAAATTTCTTGGATATTGTTTGTTGTAAATAAATGAAGACTTCTTTCATGAGCTTCTTCAGATGAGTCACTTCAGAACCTTCATTGACAGCTTTTTTTTCTA
>JAPMNP010618749.1:0-11298 GCA_029874935.1 Atherina boyeri
CACAGCCCTCAGTGCTTATGTCCTCTGATTTATGGTTGTTTAATATACAGGAATATTAAGCGTACGTAGGTGAGGATCCCTGTCGGCTGCCGGCATATTAATGGGTCCCGCGGAGCCTTGCTGACACCCTGTTTGTCATGTCGGGGCCCCGGCCCGTGCTCTGGATGCGCCCTATCCCATGCACACACATGAATACCTATGATACCTATGCATAAGTAATGGGACAGCTCCCTGGCTTCCACCGCAGGTACTGGGAGGCTGATGGAAGACAAATCAGAGCAAGAAAGATGGAGACAGGGAGGAAATAAAAAGTGGAGGGAGTGGAAGAGAGATGCAGAGGGGAATATACAAACACTCAGTTGGTGGTGCTAATTTCAACTAAGTGGCTCTTCAGAGGTTTTGCATTTGTAAAAATCAATCAATTAAAATTTAAAGGTGGATCAACTGTTCATGAGAAAAAAAAATGTTTGAAAAAATTAAAGATAAGAAAGACTGAATTTTATTTCTTCTTTTTTTTACATAATAGCACTTTCCTGCCTGGTTTGAAATGCTATTCTCTATTCAGTAGCTAAAAAACTGGGCAGGAACAGATCAGCATTTTATCACTGCTGTACATAATTTACATACTGTTTCCTTTTCTTTTTTTTTAGTGTCCCTCTTTCAAACATGATGTAACTTCAAAATGTATTCAAACCCACAGCATTACAGACACCACTGTTGTGCTCTGTCTTCAATGTGATGTAGAAGTAGAGGAATTATTAGGCAGCTCAGTGAAGCATATGATACAAGACAACTATTAGCAAGCAAAAAAGAAAATCATGCCAGTGGGAGCTATTCAGATACGCCACGCTTCATTGGCTTCAGCGAGTGATGTTCTAATGGATCAAATCTTGTTTTCTCAATGAGACAATGCTGGCAGGAGAGCTGCACAGCATACCAAGAAGCAAGCACATTTGCAGTCCGGTGGTTAAATGCATGTGTGGCTGCCAGTGTTTGTTTGTTTTCTTTTTCTTTTTTTCTTCAAATCTGTAGCACAATGACCCAGACACTGGATATCTTACAAACATGGTTTACTTTTTCATGACTATAATGGATAAATACACACACACAGTTTCACTTCATTTCAACAATCTTTAGAAAATACCAGCATCACTATTAATTGGTTGGTTGATTTAAGTACATATCTAGCAGTTGAAACAACAGCAACAAAAGTATCATTTGGACATTACATATCGGCGATCTGTCTCTATATTTAATTGTCTGCCCAATAGGGTCATTTAAAGGGCTACTGCTTCCAAATGAGAGAGACAAACACGCTGACCTCTTCACTCCTACTACAGCAAACAGCAACAGCAAACCTAAGCCTGAACACACTGTTTCACTTCTCTACAAACATCACAGACATTAAACAACACCAGAGGAAAAAGTAAACACACAGAGCAACACAGCAAAAATTCTAAATAAACTTTTATTTCTTAACAATTTGTTTCAGTTTGATGAAACATTGCTGCGAGCAGTTTAGTTATGGACTGAGACGATCACAAAAATAAACACATAACCCAAAATCTTTTTTCTTCAGGTGAAATTAAAGATTCTTCCTCCTGCATGTGGCCGTCTAAACACTTTCTTTTGGGCTTCTCATGAATACATGCATGAGTTTACCAGGTAAAGCTGTGTATGTGTGTGTTCATAGTTCTAGTTGTGTGTTTGTGTCTGGTGATGGGTGTCAGCCTTTCTGTGTGGGAGGTCTTTACTGGTTGTGTCAGGAGTCGCCCACCAGAGCTTCTGGCACCTGACAGAGCGCTGCAGGGCCCGTCTTGCCCCCGAGCGGAAAGTTACCGCCGGCAAAACAAATCAAACACCAGCACCCCCTCCCCGCCTGTGTCAGCTTGGAAATGACAGGCCGGGACATTCTGCCCAGCGGCCATTCACAATTAACAGCAATTAATTAAACCGTGCATGGCAGCTACAGGGAGATGCCTCCAGAAGGATTTTAGAAAGCATGCCTTTGTTTAATTTTTATCCTTGCAGGATCTCATTTCTTTTTCAGAAATGTTCTCAGTTGAATGTGATCATTTTAAATGGCGGGTAATTTTTTAATTCAATTTTCTTAAAATCATGTTAAATTCAGAGACAATAAATGTAATTCTCATCATTCAAAGAAGAAAAAACTCAATTTTCAAATACTTATCGGTAGATTAAGTATCTCTTGGTCGTTTGCATAAAAGATAACCTGACTCTTCATTCAGCTCATAATGAGGAATTTGAGAATGAAATTGTTTTATATGAACATATTTTTTTCATAATTTCAAATATGATATTTGTACAGCAGAAGAATGTTTCTCCCTGCCATACCGTCTCTTCTAAATAACCACATTTAAATAATTTTCTGAATTGTGCTCAAGTTAAACAAAGAGGCCTCAAAACAGCCTGCCAAAAGTATCATCATTACCATTCTCGCCCTGCTGACAACTCTAATATTTTTTATCTATGACTTTGTCTGGCAAGTTTAAGTGACAGCAGCTACTTGATACCCCCACCTCCTACTGACCCAATCCTAACTACCATCAAGTAAGGCTGGATTTCATGACATTGGTTGAAGTAAAAGGTTTCACTGGTATATACTTATAAGCGGATATTACTGAGATGATCACTATTAAATGTTTAAATAAACATAATCTTCCACTTTCTTCCACTGCAATCATTTTGTCAGAGCATGGATTAACCTTTCTCAAATGGTGGATATTTCAATTTTGGAGGAAGCGATTCACAAATGAACTTTAGTTCAGTTTCCAAAATTGCATTTCATATGCTATGACTAACTCTGGTCAGTTGAGATTTAATGGAAAAAGATGAGCTCTGATACTGCTGATTTGCATTTCCAGATCTAGGCAGTTCTGCTACACTTCAGAGAGATATGTACCAGCTTTTACTCATATTACTCCAATTATTTGATAGAATACTATAAGCATATATATAAAGTTATTCACTGATGTCTCAAAAATAATAACTCAACACTGTAATGTGTGAGTTTACTTATAGACACTTTCACTGTGATAGATTTATTTAGTCATATTTCAACTTCTGCTCAAGCAAATGACTTTGAGGACTTGCTCCACTGGTTACTGCACACACGACCACCAAGACTAACCATCGGCTCTGTTAGAGGAAAACACTGAAATTACGGTACAATAAGCAGACGATTAAAACGGCTGCTTTTTTGGTTGTATAGTGCCTTCCCTCTTATGGCAACAGCTGCATCCTATTGATCTACTCTGAAGAATCCCAGACTTTTAACCACTACTTATTATCCACAGACACTCCCGTGCACCTTTAACACATAGATTCTCTGTAATATAACTCATCATGACCTCATGTTTAAGCTGGAAATAAATCAAATTACAGAAGCCAAACATCGGCAAAGAGAAAGAAGAGAAGGGGAAAAAAGGAATACCTTCTAGCTTCATGCCGACGGTGAGGCACTTTTGGAAGCGACAGTACGGGCAGCGCTTTCTCTGGGTCTTGTCAATCTGGCAGCTCTGGTTCTCTATACATGTGTAACGCTTGTTGTTCTGGACGGTGCGCTTGAAGAAGCCCTGCAGAGAGAACCAATTAAGACGTCAACCCGCTTGACCCCTGCAATGCGATGGTAATTGGCCCATTCACACACCCAGACAGATGGAGAAGGACAGGCTTAATGGATACACACACAAACACACACACACACACACACACACACACACACAAGTTTTGAAAGCTACAACTGATGTGACACTACAGACACAGAATATGAAGTACAAAGACATATTCCTCTCACAGGAAACAAATGTCAATATTTGTTAAACAGTTAATTTCATAATGACATTGAAAACTAAGCATTTGGCACATCTTATTTGTTAATTAAATCTGACAAGAGATCTGTGCCACAAAATTTACACGTCCTAATTTTTTTCTGATTAGAACAACAACAAACAAAAAAAAACACAAAAAAACTAAAATAAATACAAAAAGCCCCCATTTACTCACTTTCATTACAATACTCATTTTAGATGGCATTTTTCTTTGGAAAGGGTTTAAAATCTAATTTAGTTCCTGCTTTCAATATTCTGTCTTTACTATACGAATTACAGGGTAAGCATCTGTCAAACCATCCACTTAATTATTAAAAAATATGGGAATATGAGTCTGAAAAATCCAATAAATTATATCCATAATTCACAGTTCCGGGATTACAGAGATTCATACCTGCAACATGGAATTTATTATCAGCAGCAGCAGTGAAAATCAAACGGAGGGAAGATGATATTAACGTATTCTAGATCCATAACCTAGGAGGAGAATCCTTAAACCTGGTCTTTAAAATAAAATAAAAAAGAGAGCACTGCTGTCAATATCTCACCAAACACAAATTTAATTGACAATCTACGCTACCCGATCAGAACCCTCTAATAAAAAAAAGAAAAAACAACTTTACAAAAAAACAAAAAAGGAGGGTGTGGGGGTCACTGCTTTCACTATTAGCATGTTGACTGCGGTAAAAAAAAATGCTTTGGAGAGAACTTTGACCCATTTTTTTTCCCTTCAGCACACTGCTTGCTATACTGTAAATATCCAAACCAAACTGGATTTAAACATGCCTTCTGCAGATTAGCAACATCTCACAGTTATTTTTTTTTCAAATGATGTTCAAATCAAGCCATTTTATGCATATGAAAGAAATCCCCACAAACTGCATGAAATAAGTATGAAGTACATATGAGTATGTAAAAAATAAAAATATGATTCATGTTACCGCTTCATCTCCTCTTATCCCTGGCTGCAGTACCTGATCTTGCTCTTGTGATCTGTCTGACTTTTTTCTTTAAAAAACACAAGAACAATCCTGATGATCTGACGTTATTTTCCATGTGTATTTTTCTGTTACTCTGCAGAAAGTGCATATTTTGATATGTTCCTCTGTTCTCTCAATTACTCTGACGTTTGAGTTTCTTACGAATAGCTAGGATACCATGTTGGTATATTTGGACCTCAAAGTCAAGCTTCATGTTGTTCTTCCAACAGGTATGATGTGTTAACATGCTTATTTTATGTGAGCTGTGTAGAACCTAAAAATGTCAGCGGGTTTGAAGAAATTGTGATGTGTTTGTTTACGTGTACATTTAGACTGCAAATGTGATTTGTGCTTTTTTTTTCATATGTGGAAGTCTGCGAGTTCCTCAGCACAAAACTGGCAGCTGAAGCAAAGCTCGAAAAATCTGCTTGTGATGAAGAGTGTCCTAATCCCAGCTGTGTTACGCAGGGTTACAAATGTGAAAGGAATGATGGAGTAAAGGGGGAATGGAACTTAAGGAAAATATCTTGAGTGTCTCCACAATTAAAAGATATACAACAAAGAAAACCTTGCATCTGCTTTTTTGCTGTTTAGACTGGGAGGACCCTCCATTACACACTGGAGATAGATTGCAAAGCCTGACTAGTGCTGTAGCATATATTTAATGTCGAAATGAACCTGTAACATGTCAACAGGCTGATGTATCAGTCCAGCCCTGATGATCATAGAAACGGCTACATTTTAGAGATAATCAATGGCAAGCTTCAGGTAATTATCAATATCATTAAAGTTTTAACAAGGATATACATTTTATAAAACACCTCTTCATCTACATCCTGCATGCTTTCTCTGTCTCACACACACACATATGTGCACTACAGCAGAATGTTTAAACTCAGCTGGGAAATATGTGGATAGGCTCTCCAACGTCTGTGCTGAAGCTGAGATGCAGCAGAGATGCCACTGACGTCTCCCTTCAAGCAAACGCTCAGCATCTCAAGGTCAAAATATGGGATAAAATCTATAACATCTGCTTTGAATAATGACTACATAGGCAAGAAATGTGCGCTGCAGCATCAATACTCAGCTGCAATTTTACAGTGAAATAGTGTTAACACAGAGACGTTTGTCTTAGCTTAATTTTGCACTGACAGCTTTACTGGACTGGGGAAAAAAAACCTCAAAAGATTTGGCAAATTTGCTTATCATCTCTGTGCTGAATACAAGAGGCAGAGGGGACAAAAACCTTGTTGATAGAATTCAAATTAAAATGCATTGTTCGCTTTGCTGTCTTCTCATCATCAACCTGTGACAATGCAAATGAGCTTTTCACAAACTTGTGATGAAAATTTTGCACAGCGGGACACAAGCTTATACAAACAGAAGCATTGTGTGTACTTTGCCTCAAGAGTTACTACCTCCCCCACCTTATGTGGCTGGGGATTGCAAAAACTGCAAAAACCCATTGCATTTTCAACTCACTTTTTTTTTTTTAAATGCTTTGTTTTCTGACTCATCTCACACTTCATGACATCTATGACACAAAACAATGTGTTAGATGAAATATCTAACCCCTTGTCCTTTTAATGTTAAGGAAGTTTTGCTTTGCTGTTACACTTGTTGCATATAAGTCAGGAAAAAGGATGCCTGTTTGAATGCCTTGCATACAAAATTAGCAAAGTATGACCATGCACAAAGTGTAGTCTTAAAGATATGACACAGAAAGGAACAACAACAGAGAACATTTTAAATTCAGTCGTTCTTCACCTCCTAGTAGAAATTATAAAAACTGTCAAATACTAATAAACTAGCCCTGCTGACCAGCTTTATTGAAAGGAATGCCATTAATTAGTCACAAGACGCGCCACCAAAGACCAGAATAATTTAGAAACAAAAAACAGACATGAAACTCGCCTACTTTAATATTTTCTTTCTTCATTCTTATTAGAGATATGAATAAAAGTAATAGTGTACCAGCTTTTTTTTAGTGACGAGGGCACCAACCTTGCAACTTTCGCAGGTCAATAGTCCGTAGTGATATCCAGATACCTTGTCTCCGCACACGGGACACATCTCGTCCAGATCTTCGTCATAAGAGTAGTCCATCATTTTTAACTGGGGTGCTGCGGAGGACACACGGACACACACACACATAAACAGAGAAGTCTATTTCAGCGCTTAGAGATCTCTTTCCCATAAGCCCGCTCTCATCCATCAAGACGAACCAGTGGGGGACCCCGCGTCGCAACTAGATACGATTTTTGAAAGTTCTCTTCACTTCTAAAGGTTTCATTTGAAAAGAATGAGTAGCCTTGTCGATTTTGGAGCGAGTAGAAAGGACCAAACCATTTCTCCCAGTTGCTGCCCTCTCTACTACAGCCGTCGCTGACAAGAGCCAAAAATATAAAAATAAAAAAGAGGGCTCATGAAAGTCAGCCTCATAAATATGCATGTGTCTAAGTCATGAAATCGCTGGGGGAAATGGGGAGATATTAGACTTGTGGATTGGATAAGAAAATGTTACCGCCCACAGACAAATGAAGACACACAGAGAAGCCCTTATATCTCTGTAGGCGAGCAGAAAAATATCCAAAACCAACATATTTTGCCTTCTCAAAGAATCACACGTAATGCCAAGGGCCAATATATTTAACTTAGTTTATATTTCTGTCGTGTCAGAAGCAGGATCAGTTCATGTGGCTTTGAGGTCTATTTTAAAAGTTCTTAGTGTTATATAGCCTACAAATTGATTTTGCTTTCAAAAATTTAAGATATTCTCAAGAAGAATACAAACATAAAGAACTGGCAAATAGTTGATATTTAGATTATGCATCAGTCTCATAATATTGCATATCTCCGTATCTAGTTAAGGGTTTAGGTTAGAAAGAAACCGCACAATCCAGGCCTCCTAAACGCAACTCAAGTCGCTTTGAAATTTAGAAATGCTTGCATGTATGAGACTGTGTGACAGCGCTAAGCAAACATCCAGGCTGACATTTACAGCAGTTACAAAAGCATTTATGGTGCTAATCATAAAAAGCAGCCAGGATCAAACAGGAAAACCTCGGTGGATGTGGCTGTAAAAGTGGAAATATTTTGTCAGACGCCTTCATGGCCTTCACACATATTACAGCTCTGACTTCAAAAATCCACTCGTCCGCTCAAAGAGACCCTTTAATTAGAAATGATTTCTAGTTTGTTAACGCGATGCCCTGCTGGGATCTGCCATTAATATTCTAGCTGAAGCAACAAGTTCCACCAAGCTCACATTTTTGTTTCCCAAAGAATTTGATTTCCACATTTTATTTAGCTTTAAAGCGCAAAAAAAAAAGAAAAAGAAAAAAAAAGGGTTAATGGGGTGTGTTTTCATGATTGCTGCTGATTTGAACACATTTTGGTTAAGAAAATAAATAACTGGTCATACGTGGTTGTTATACTGTGAATGAGACATTTGTTTAAAAGAGAAAATGTAGTTCTAGTGGAGATGGCCCTGAACATAGGCTATCAAATACAGAAATAATTTTTAAATCTGACTTTAGCATAGTATTGTCTCAAAACTGTGTATTACCACTACACATTTAATACTTATTGCTACTTATAATCAGTCTATTATGTGAACAACGGGACTCACGTTGGATTGCAGTGAAACGCTGGATTACCTGCTTGGGGGGAAAAAAAAGGAAAAAAAGCGGTTTTGGTTGAAATTAATTGAACACCCCTTGCAACACTGCTTCACTGACAGTCGCGGGTGTGAATACAAAGAAGATACAAAAGCACATTTCAGTTAAGACCGGCTATCGACTTAAACCAAAAAATATGTTTTGTCAAATGCGGTGTTGATTCTAAGAGAAAAAAGAAAAACATTTGCCGCAACAGCTACTTTGTTGTTTTTTAAACTGTCTGTAAAACTGATAACGGATTCTCTAACAAACCACTCCTTGCCATAAGTGAGTTTATGTTATCAACGTCTCATAAACTAAGATCGGGCTAATTGATTACCCGGTTATATTGCAGTGGAATGACATGCTGGGAATAAGAGTCAGGCGGTCTTTAAATGCTCACATGCTGCCTGTTAGTCTACTTTGCAGGATAGGATCAGAAACATTGAAAGGCTACATGGCACATTAATGTATGCCGGAGGAAATGATGAATAATAATGCTCAAACTGACTTACAAGTGTCCTAAAGTTTTCACTCGGTCAACGCACATGTTTAAAATTCCAATTTTACATCTGAAGAACTAAAACAATCCTTCCGTATGTTTTGACACAATCAGCATGGTTTATGAAAAAATTGAATATGAATTAAGAGTAGGCTACAAAACAAAATTAGATTACCTGCAATCTACTTCGGGGTCATAAAAGTGTATCTTAGGCTACTTGCTTTATCTTTTTATTTAAAGTTTGACATTTTTTGCAGTCATTCAGTTTCAGTGAACAACATAGCTACTATGAAACAGATGATGTTTTTTTTCTTTCTAAAATACCTTTACAATAATTGTATATTTTGTTAATCAATTCAACAAAAATTGAAATGGATTCTCAGATGATTAAATATTTTAGCATATAATGTGACTTTACTTTTTCTGCTTTTTTCAGTTTTTGCTTGTTGGTAAATAGGAAACAATTTCTACAGACTGTTTTTTATTCACTAAAGAAATCGCGAGTTGCGTATGCATTTTATCTGCTGAGATGAATTGGTGTTGTTCATTTTCTAACAATAGTTTAAAAAGAAAAAAAAAGTGAAATAGCCTACCTTGAACACTTTTCTCTCTGTCGCTTATTATAGGCTACAGCTAAACTGCCGCGCACTGAAATTGATGACAGCTGGGCATTGGCAAATACATGGTTTTCATGGGTCAAATCTAAAGAGCAACCCCAAAGTTTGATCTGAATACATGTTTAATATTTTGGAGCAGTTAAGTTTTGATGCTCACAGAAACTCAAGATCACGGGGCATACATTTCAGTAAAAACTAAAGATATAATCTAGCAACCGTGATCGTTCATTATTACCTTAGCGGACAGTCGCCAGTTGCTGGTCCACCTGCCAAAAAGGTAACGGGAATGAGCTCATGTGAAAGTTTTCGTGTGTACGCGTTGGTGAATTAAACCCGCTGACCTAAAGTTAACATTTATCAATCTGAATGATCCATCCGTAGATATTCAGAGGAACGACGATGCTTACCTTGCATATTCCGTGGCATGTGCCCCTGTTCCCCATACGATCGAGCGAGTCCCAAGGATTCAGTCTCGACTTTGGGCAGCATGTCAGCACTGCCGGCCTGAGCTGGAGACTGTGCACCGCTCGGCGGGGCACCTGGATGTGAGAGGCAGACGTTCGCACAAACACACCTTGAAATGTCCCAAAGGTCTTTCCTTGCTGTCTGTTTCCTCACTTTCTGACTATTTTTCTCTTCCGATTATGGAGCCATGCTCTGAGGATGAAGACTGACTTAACGATTCAGACTTTTTCTAAACAGCCCGGCTGCATGGCCGATGCCTCTGTTCGGTTTAAACTTCCTTGATATAATAATTGCATTTGGGTAGAAAATCGGAAAAAAAAATCAGAAAAGACGCAAACTATAGACTAACATTCCTCACATAGTTACTTAATAAGAAACCGTTACGCAGTGATTTGGAGAATCACTCTCTACTTAGGCTAAATAAAAATAAAACCTACGCAATGTCCGGATTGAAAGACGACGGTAAGTTTCCCTTTATGTTTTCCAAAAGTCTTTACAGCGCGTCATCAATTAGCGTGAGACTGTCAAAGTAACTTTCAACCTTTAGTATACCAGCACGCGCCGCCGGGGCAGCCCTCCCCTGTGCGTAAAGTCGGATTCGATGTGTCGGTCAGACTGTCTGGAGATGTGGAGACCTGTCCTCCTCCTCCTCGCGGCTTTGTTTACTCCGCTCTCTCCAATCCGGGGCGCATGCGGTCGTCTGACATCATCTTTCTTCGGTCCAATCAGACGAGGAAACCGGGCCACATCGCCTCAAACCCTCCAGTTCCATCTCTCTAAAATCTCAGCTGTTTAATCCCGTTAATGATGGACTTTAAAAGCAGAGGGAGAACAAGGAAATCAAGAGAGGTGATGCAACTGCATGTGAGAGCAGACTCCTTATAAGTGAACCGAGTACAAAGGAAAGGCACAAAGGTATGTGGACTGGAAGCGTGTGAAACTAGAATGAATTGTGGCACACGCACAAATGCGCGCGTGTTCACATGCTTCTGTCAGCATAAGATTTTATTCATTTATTTAAATGTCATCATCTTTATATATATTTACTGCTACTCAATCAACACTGATACTCATTCCACTATGATCTCCTCATACAATTCAATTTATCTTTAAAAGTAAAAGGTTTTGCTGAAATGTAATGAAGCCCAAATTTATTTTCTTTCTTTCTTTCTTTCTTTCTTTCTTTCTTTCTTTCTTTCTTTCTTTCTTTCTTTCTTTCTTTCT
>JAPMNP010618761.1:0-12981 GCA_029874935.1 Atherina boyeri
GCTGCAGGCGAGGATCTGTAGCCTCCACACATGGGGCGGGCGCCTAACCCACTGCGCCACGCACCGCCCCAGAATACTTTGTACTTTTATTTGAGTTTTTCTCTAACACCAGTATTTTTCCTTGCAATTGAGTAATATTCTAGCAATCTAAAAGTTCTTGTACTTGAGTACAGATTTTCAGTATTCTTTCCACCACTGGTCATGTGAACACCACCTTACAGAAAACAACGGGTTGAGAAACAGTTTAAAGTCTTGGATTGTAAAACTACTCTTATTGAACATGTGGGCAAAATACCTGAGATCCTCTCAAGACCTATAATTTGTTTATTGCTCCTCAAAAAAATCCATGACATTAATATGTGTGATTGTAAGGAGTAAGTTTACACAGCCTTAACATGAAACAAGATGCCCACTGTTGCTTCCTCATCTGTTATTCTCATTAGCTGGGTCAAGAGTTTCCTGTGTTGGTCAGAGGGGTCACATTGCAGAACTGCATCAACACATGAAAATCAGCCATTTTCTTCTTTCGTTTTTACCACTTCCTCTTTCTCTTTACCCACTCAGAAAAAACATTCAGCGTACATCTGGTTGATCAATTTTTCATTTAATTGTGTCACAAAAGGCGACAGAGCATTTAACATATTTTTACGGTAAAATTCTCCTTACTCATTTCATCGCTGAATGTTGTATATACAGTAGCTGCCAGAAGATGACAGATAGTCAGCGGCCTGTGCAGTGACCCTTATGCGCAGCATGTCTAGCAGCATTGAGCTGTACAGTGGGATGAGGGTGTGTGAGTGGATGTGACTTGCCCGGTGGGGGAGAGCGGAGAACAGGTGCTGGCACTGTCAGCTTGTTAACACTAGGGAGAGAGTCAGCTTATCCGACAGAGTGCAGCACATATGTAACACATAGCCTTTGGCTGTGGGACGTACTGTACTGTATGTGCAAGCATGCATACATGTGATGTGAAAAAAGGATTATGGGTGTTGTATTTTTGCATGCAGTAATAATTCTGGGATGCTGTTATTTGATTGAACCATTTGCATGAGGCTGGTCATGCATGAGGCATGAGGCTGGTCTGTGTTACAGGTTTTCTTGTAACACAAACCACACAGGATCGTTGCTCCTCGTGAGTGTACTGTAAATGCACGCCTGCATGAGTGTCAGTTTCCTTGCTGTTGTTCAATTTTACAGCAAAGAGACGGGATAATTCACAAAACCCACAACCCCTAATTTGTTGTCCAATTACACTTTATAAGTTTTGACATAAATTCTATTTCCAGAGCATTGTTAGAGTGTTATTATGTAGCTCAGTTTTCTTTTTTCTAATGCTTTGGGAGATATCTTTATGTGAAACGTCTCAGTTTTGTGTGGAAGAAATTCTCTCAAATATCACAAATTAGGCCCCTAGATGACCCATTTCTAGAAAAAAGTAAATTGACACAGTGAATTATTCTAACCAGTCTTTTGGCCTCTATAACGAGAAGGGGACTTAGAACAGAGGATAAATTAGGACACTCAATTCTTGCGACTCTCATTTATTCCATCAAAGCCATTTAGGCAGAGCTGCCCTGTTTGCCCAATTTACTCTGTGATTACTTACCCTCATATTGGGAGGATGGGGAAAAGTAAAAGGAAATGGATATGAGTTTGGAAAAATTGACTGCTACACTTTGGAGATTAAAAAAAAAGACACTAAGATCATGTGTCAGAATCCATTTAATTCCTGCGTGGTTGTGTAAAGAAGCTTGTGGCTCTCTGCCCCAAATACATCGCTAATAGCTTTTGGTGAAACACTATAAGGGAGAAAGAGAAAAATGTAGTTTATTGAAACAAAAACAACAGTTTAGTGTAGTGGGAGGGAAAGAGTCAATGATGAAGGAGGGAGAAGGATAATAGGAGAAAAAGAAAGAAGCTGTATAAAAAGAAAAATCTATCTATATTCTTATTATGTTCATCACTATTACAATTTTCTTGGACAATTTGCTTAATTTGAAGTATGAATTGACTAAAAGACTGCGTGCATGTTTCATTGTCACCATACAGGTTGCCTCGCCAGGCTGTATCCTATTGCACATCAAAGACAACACAGCAAAATGACATAGCTTCTAACAAATACTACTTGAGCTCAACTCCACAGGGTCCATAGGGGATATGGTTACTGTCACCTGTGGGTTAAAGCCTCCTCTCTGGTTTGATGTCTGAATTTTAGGTTATTTGATGCTGCTCTTTCATGTCAACCTGACAGGACATGACTGCAAGCAGATTTCCCATAAGGACTTTAACTGCTCTACAGAGAGACTCACAGACATCACTCTCAAAAGACATCAAAGCTGAGCTCTCATCTCTGCCCTTCCTATGCTGTACCCAGATAGATGGATATCATATTGATTTGGCGCCTTCTAGTGGAATTTATATGGTGTTACAAGCTATAGACTTTTTTTTGTTTTATCTTAATGTGACTCTTGTTTTTGTTTTGTTCTTTTTTATCCACAGTGACAATGGTGTTGTTTCTAATGGGGATCTCAATAGCTGTGAATCATTCATCTCATGAGAATCAAACTGCAGGTAACTACTGATTAAACTGAGAAATGATTTTGCAAAATGAATGCTGAAACAAGAGTATGCAACGTTTGAAAGCTAAAAGTAAATTCATTGTTGACTTGCTCTTTTTTACTCATTCAGTACTCATGGTTTGCGTTGACTTGTACCGCTTGGTGCCACAGAGAATTTAAGACAGACGTTATAAAGGTTCACTTTGTAAATTATATTCTGATTGTGCTATTGGAAATTTGACTGTTGTACTAAACAAAACTATATTTTTTTCCAACTTTAATGGCTGTCCAACAACAAATTTAATAAAATATGTTTAATGTTTTGGCAATTGATATGCCTTCTTGCCTCAAGTTAGATTCATAAGTGTCTTTTAAATAAAGTGAGGATGTGTAAATATTCTTGACTTGGACCATTGATTTTATTTGAATCTTAATCTAACCTTAATTGGCATATAACCATAATAATTTACACTTAAATTTCAATGTAATTCAGTCTTATCAAAACAAGTAAGAAATAGTGAATGAGTCTGCAGGGGAATACATTTAGGGTTAAAATTATACAGAGCCTAGTTAAACTGAGCTAATAAGATAGTCATGCAGTTGTAGAAATATTGTTTATAAAGTAAAAAGATACATTTCCTGATAATTTTTTAAAATATATATATAGCAATTTTGGCATATGACGTAAAATGTCAAAAAGAATGTGATAAGTTGCAATCTATGTAAGCCCCATCTTTGATTAAGTATAGAACATTATATAATAAATTTGATACATTTTTGAATGCACAAAGAAATAAAGAACACCTGCTGGAACAATTCGTAACATATTATATGCTGAATATTTCAGCTGTAAAGTTCTGGAGTAGCTTACTTCTCTGAGAGAGACTGCATGGACTAACAATTGCATTGAGTTTGAGTATGTGATCATCAAGGGAAAAGGCTGAAAACAATTATGGAATGACTGTAATCTTCAGACCTGCAGGCAGCACAGTATTAAAAATAGATATTAAAAAAGCACTGCATGAGTCCAGGAAGACTTCAGAAAACCATTGTTGATAAACATAGTTCATCTTTGCATCCGTAACAGTACATGTGAAGAATCTACGATTCAAACGGAAAAATAGAAGATAATACAAAATCCAGTATTTCAAGCTAATTTAAGATGGACTGAGGCCAAGTGGAAAACAGTCCTTTGGTCTGACCAATCAATTTTTTTAATTGCTTTTTTGGAAATTGTGTACCCTGCATCCACCAGGTTAAAGATAACAGGAACCATCCAGCTTATCAGCACTCAATTCAAAGAGCTGGACGATACACACAGTATATTAAGGTTCGTAAGATGATTATGCCGCCCTACAGCAGAGTTTTTTTTTTCCGAGGAAGCTTTTGTTCATTTTTGGCAAGACAATTATGAAAAGATTTGGAGCATTTTAATTTTGATTGTTATTAGAAAAAGGTGGCGAATCATAGTGGTGAATCTGCTGCATCAATATGGGTGCCTTTGTTCCAGTACTAAATCAAAATGGAGTTTAAATGATTCACAAGTAATTTTATTCTCATTGTTTATACAGCATCCCTGTTTTGGAGATAGCACCGTCTTCAGTAATACGCTACACAGCTCTAGCTTGTTTTTCTTGTGTTTTTTGGCTAAAATTAATACGGTTCATTGTGTTTCCATGCAGAAAATCCCACCCACCAGGGTGCTCACGTGCTGCCCTCAACACTGGTCTTATCCCTGCTTCTTATCATCGTTGTCCTGCTGACAATCTACTGTCTGAGGTGAATGTATTTACATGTACATTAACACACTCTTTGTCAGTATCTTTTTCTCTCTCTCTCTCTCTTTCCGTGTGTGTGGGCATGAGAATATGTCAGGGCATCAGAGTGGGGGTGGTTTTAAAACAGGCGGTGAGCAGTGGCTTATGGGTAAACAGCTGCACTCCAAGTAAGACAGCAAACAAAAACAGCTAGGTCAGATCAGGCCATAGATACTCATTCCTTGTCGGGTCAGCTCTCCTTGACGGCAGCATGAGGAGGAACAGCTTTACCTCTCTGAGATGGTTGATATTGGTTTTGGTATTTCTCGCTGACTTACTCTTAGGTGCAAAACATCTCTGTCCTAGTATTCAGGGTTAACTCATTCATACTATTTTTAATAGATGGATTTGCTTCCTTTACTTCTTCTGTCATTACTATAGGTTCAAAAACCACAGGAAAGCTCTCGTTACATCGGTGGATAAAAAGATTCCTAATGGCTTCTTGGAGGAACAAGGTACTCTTACTGTATGCTTTACTCAACATAAAAAACAGAGCATGAAAATATAATGCTGTCTTTTGATTTTGACGTCTTTTTATATTTGATTTGTAACTTTAAACTTTTTATGAACAAGGATCGTGATCTGAAATCTCAATGGAATGTTTCGGAAAGGTTCTTAGGTTTCATTGCACATAGGGACCTGCGTAAGTTTTTGTTTTTCAAAGTAAAAACAAATGAATGGAAAGGCCAAATTCCGAGCTGAGATAGTTTTGTGCAACAACACCAAGTTTATGACTCAAGAAATCATTTCTGTCACGTACCCACAGAGGTAGGAAATCTTAATAGCCATCAGGCTTGTTTTTGCAGGTGCTCTGCAAACTTGCAATCTTCTCTGCAGGGAGACATTAACAGTCTGACCACCATATATTCCTTTAAACACAGGAGAGCAGACAGTGGTCCTCCTCCCCAGATCTCCCTCACCATCCAAGAGGTACTTCCCCATCCCTCTGGACTCATTGGAGGAGGAGTACAGAATACGCTCTGCTGATGATGGCAAGCTCTTCAGAGAAGAGTTCAATGTAAGCATGAGTTTATTTGGTGTGGATGAAGATGTTTGTCCTGGAAGTGTATAGCAAAAGTTCAGAAAACAGCAATAAAATGTTATGTTAGTCTGCTTTGTACCTGTGGCTTTATTTTTTATCTCATGAGGATTGGTTTATCTCTCTTTATAGTCACTGCCGTGTTACTACCACCATGGGTCCTTTGAGGAGGCGAGCAGAGAGCACAACAGAGAGAAAAACAGATACCCAAACATTTTACCATGTGAGCGAGGATCCACTGTGTATTCTGCAGCAGGTTTATTGATTACTAAATCATGAAAAAGGGCAATGCTGCCTGAAATGAAAAACAAAAAAACAACTTTATTTACTTTTTCCTCTTCGTATTTCAGATGATCATTCAAGGGTGGTGCTGAGTCATCTTGATGGACATCTGTGCTCAGACTACATAAATGCATCTTACATAGATGTGAGTATTACCAACACTAAAGCCTTTACTGATGTTTTTTTCTCTCTTGACCACTTAAAAGTCCTATTTTTTGTCACTCAGGGGTATAAAGAAAAGAACAAATTCATTGCAGCTCAAGGTATAGGCAAATATAACACAATTGCAGACAAGTAAGAGAATTGAGCAGCATGTTTTAAAGATATTTTTTCTGATTCTGTTTCAGGTCCAAAGCTGGAGACAGTGGCCGATTTCTGGCGGATGATATGGGAACAGAAAACTACAACTGTTGTAATGCTGACAAATCTGAAAGAAAGGAAAGAGGTATTTTCCAATTGCACTGCATTCTTTCAACGCTACTTAAACGACTGATTCTTTAAATTTTCAACGCAAATTTGCAAAGACCCTTTTGTATTCTCATGACCCAAAGTCATGAACATAATTTATTTGACCCCCTTCCCAAATGAGAATCCATATAAAGTGTCGCCCAACAGATTACTTGGCATTGCATTAAATTCAGCCTCAAAGGGATAATTGAGTGCTCAAAAGCAGGTTTGATGGGGCAGAATAAAGGCAATGGGGATCAATGACGAAATAATTGTTGGTAAGATCCTGAGAGGCTTCATGATAATTAGAGAATCTAGTTAATGGGTTGAAACGTCACTGTGAAGACCTTATCGACTGTCGGAGTCAAACAAAGTCGCTGCAATTGCCTTTGAATTGGATTGTGAAATACGCACATCAAATACAAAATGATAGATGCAGTTTAATGACCTCAGTTGTAATAATTTGTGTATTTAAGAGGCATAAAAATAACCACATTATTTGTTTTGATGATCTCACCAGGATAAATGCTTTCAGTACTGGCCAGAAAAAGGCTGCTGGATGTATGGAAATATCCGAGTGGTACTGGAAGACATCACCGTACTGGTGGACTATACCATCAGAAAATTCTGTGTCCAATATGTAAGTCAGAATTAAGTGCCTGATGATCAAAACATTCAAATGTGCGATGTATTTTAGGACATTCAGAGTAGTAAATAAGTTTTTACTGAGCTGTTTTTAAACACACGACTGTCTCTTATTTTTCTACAGCACAAGCATTCCTGTATATCTGTAGGGTTCTGTATTCATAGATTGCTTTAAGAACATAAAAATCTACACTCAGAATAGTTGAATTTATTTTCAAAATTAAAGACAAAACATAACTTGATTAAAATGTTGTAAGAAGTAAAATACATATGTGATCCACTAATAAAAACAACGTGAATTAAAGGTTGGATATGGAATACGAACACAGTAGCAACATCAACAGTAGTGTGTCTAGGTTGTAGTTGCAACGGCAGACAAATAATTCCACAAGGTTCACTGCCGATACGTCAAGTAACCTGCACCATGTCCAGTGATAAATGTATTGCAGAGGAGTTTAACTAACAGCTAGCGTTAGCTAAGTTAGCTTACCCATCCAGGAGAAAGTAATCAGTTCTGCGTATGTTTTGATGCCGTGGAAAGTTTTATGTGGGTCCATCTAGTGTAGGCTTCACCTAGATTTACTGTAGTTTTTGCTGTTCTCTGGTCATTCCTTATCTGAGATGGATAACAATATCTCCGGGGCTCTGAAGCTTAACTTGCCACCATTTTTTCCAATGCCAGCCTTGCTGTGCCGAACATACTATTGGAACATAGAGACTGTATTTGGCAACCTGCATTGGCGGCCGCTATTGGCTGGTAGATGTAAACATAACACCATTGTCAGACCCGTTGAAATTTTTTTTTCTGGCTGAATATAATTCTTCAAGGAAATGCTGCACTTTCATTCTGAACCAATCTAAACGCCTCGTGGAGGTATTATTTTTTAAACAATATAGCTTTTGATAAAAATGTTCCATATCCAACCTTTAATGTCTGACAACACATGATAGAATATATAGACACAGGTAAATCAACACCCATTTTTTTAACATACAATAAGCAACCTGTTCATAATCAGATTTTTCTTTTCCCGTCTTTTTGATTGCCAAGTTGGATGTCAGCTCACTGTACTGCGAAGCCTTAATATTTCAAAATTCACTTTGTTCCCTCTCCATCTGAAGCCAGACAAGCACAGATATCCTCCCTGACTCAAAAATTGTGACTGTGCTGTAGCTCTTCTGTACAAACTGACAGACTGGGAGCTTTTACATGTAGCTCTCTGAACACAGAGCAACCAAGTGTTCAAGAGAATGAAATGATGCTCTCTTGAGAGCAAGGCAAAGGCAAGCTAGTGTTTGATAATTACACTCTGTCCCGAAAAGCACAATGAAAAAAATATATATGAACAAGAAAAAAAAAATCTATTAATTTGAACTTTTCTTTTGTACTTGACTGGCTTTAACAGATTTTTTGTCTTCACACAGTGTTATTCATACACTAGTAAAAAAAAAAAGAAAGAAAGAAAAATGTGTTCTTGCTTCACAGCAAGGCAGCGACGGAGCCCGAGCCCCTCGGCTGGTCACCCAGCTCCACTTCACCAGTTGGCCAGACTTCGGGGTGCCATTCACACCCATTGGCATGCTGAAATTCCTCAAGAAGGTCAAGGCTGTCAATCCATCCTACGCTGGACCTATTGTTGTGCACTGCAGGTAAAATGTGTAGCATGAAGGAAGTGAGGACAGTCATACACAACGCTTTTCAAAGAGATGTCATTCATTATTCAGGAAAAGAAAACACATTTGGAATTAAAAAAATATTGAAATTAAAACTTAAAAGTGAGCATGAATGTAGGTATAATATATATTATAAAAATACTTAAATCAGGCTAAACTTTCTAATAGTTGCCTATATTTTTTTGACCGATCAGTGCAGCGCCTCACCAAAGTAATCTGCAGCTGACTGTAGCAACTGCGGCAACAGGTGTTCAGGGAGTGGGACTGTTGTTTTTGAACGGGGCCCACTGTTGAAGCTCAACACCCCGCTGTGGAATCCAGGCTCAGTGCTCCCAGAGGTGCAGTCTGCTGAAATGACCCTTGTAAATCTATTAGGGGTGTGTTTGGGCTTAAGAGGTGAAGCACTTCTACATATGCTCACTGCTGTTCACAAATGACTCCTTTGTTAAGAATACAAGGGTAATATGGCTGTAATACAATGCAAGAGATATACTGTAACCTCCGAACATGTTGTTCCATTAGTATTATATGAGAAGCAGAATGATGTATATAAACACAGCACTTGCTGTATAATTAAAATGTTTAAATATGTTTTATATGTTGTGTTTTTTAACAACATTTCGCTGTTTTTTACAGAGAAGCGCCTTTTTTTTATGTTTCAACAGTGCTGGAGTCGGAAGGACCGGGACGTTCATTGTCATTGACAGCATGATCGACATGATGCACATGGAGCAGCGAGTGGATGTCTTTGGCTTTGTGAGCAGAATACGAGAGCAGCGCTGTCAACTTATCCAGACAGATGTAAGAATTGACCCTTCCGACCTGTTGTACCTTGAACTGACAGCTCAACTCACTGCTCTAGTCACAGCATAAACAAGCAAAGACTTGGAAACCATGTCTGTTATGTGAAAAATTGAAGGAAATAGTTTGAAAAACTGAAACAACGACTTCTGTGTCTTCTCATCTTTGTCCTATTCGTTCTCTGTCTTCAGATGCAGTATTCCTTCATCTACCAGGCTCTGTTGGAGTACTATCTGTATGGGGACACAGAACTAGATGTATGCTCTCTGGAGGGTCATCTGCAGAGGCTTCACAACACTAGAGCTCCTCACGACAGGCTGGGCCTGGAGGAGGAGTTCAGGGTAAACATTTTTGTCAAGAATAAGGCCACCATGTACCACTATATTATCATGAAAATCTTGCCCAGGGCAGCAGTAGTAGCATAAATAAAATTTGTTAGAATCAACTGAAACTTTATATGCAACCACCTAGATTTACCTGTGAAAGTACATTTTTCTACACAGTCCTCTACAGTTCCCTACAATAAATCTCTAATGCTTTTTCTTCTGATCTTCTTCTGTACCGGGAAGAAATGTTTTTTTTTTGTTTATTTGTTTTTTTCCTAGCCTTTGTGATTTTCTGTTTTAAGATTACAATCAAACTGTTCAGAAATATCAATCCGCTCATATTTTCTCTCATCAGAAACTGACCAACGTCCGTATAATGAAGGAAAACATGAGGACCGGGAACCTTCCTGCCAACATGAAGAAGAACCGTGTGCTTCAGATCATTCCATGTAAGGACTTCTGTGATGCTCAGAACAGTTTCATAATACATCACATCCAGGTTACATCAAAGTATTACGCTGCTGGTGATTTTATAGATGCCGTACAGTTATCCGTCTAATCAGTTCATGCCTGTGCGATCAGTGACATTTAGGTAGGACTTGTATCTTCATTTTAAGATGTGAGTAAAATGGAAAAGAGACATTTGGATTCAATAGCTAAGTGTACGTTGTACTGTCGGCGTTTTTGTTTTTTATTCTTATCAGCTGGTTCAAACTTTTAATTAAATGGGAATCACTTGTGAAAAGTTTTTTTTTTTTACTCTCTTTTTTGTAGATGATTTCAACCGAGTAATACTCTCAGTGAAAAGGGGACAGGAGTTCACCGACTACATCAATGCCTCCTTTATTGATGTAAGCACTCCCTCACAACCTCCCGTATAGATTTCCCATAGAAGTATAAATAAAGCTCATTGTTTCCTTTACAAACAATGCAAAATATTATGTTTGCTGCACTCTCAAGTGTTGTTTACCGGATGATCTGCCCTCCAGGGCTACAGGCAGAAGGACTATTTTATCGCAACCCAGGGCCCCCTGTCTCACACAGTGGAGGACTTCTGGAGGATGGTGTGGGAGTGGAGGTGTCACTCAATCGTTATGCTCACCGAACTCAAAGAGAGAGAGCAGGTACAGTATGGTGGTCTAGCAAGAAAAGGGACTGAGCCGGGTTGGACATTTAAAAAACCTTCTTTATACAGTTGAAACAGTGTCTTAGCATTTTCCTAACAGTTTTGCATGAATTTATGGCACACACTTAAAATATAATAACAAGAAGAATGTATAAGTTAAATGTATCTGATTTGTATTTCAATCTGACCTTTGCAAACAGGAGAAGTGTTTCCAGTATTGGCCATCAGAGGGCAGTGTAACATTTGGAGATTACACCGTGGAGCTGACTGGAGACACACAGTGTGAAACCTTCACTCGCAGAGACATGATTCTCACCTACAAACCGGTGCGTGTTGTTACATTTCAATTGAAATATATTACGTATAAAAGGCCTTTCAATTTAACACAATATTTTTTTCTTTTAGCTGTCTTTATCAAAATTAAGCATTTTGAAGTTAATATATTTTCATACTTACTGCTTTCAGGTGGATGAAAATAATATTGCAATTTACGCATCTCACCAGGAAAAGCAGTCACAACACGTCCGCCACTTTCACTTCCATGGATGGCCTGAGATCGGAATACCAGTTGAGGGAAAGGGGATGATTGACATTATTGCCGCTGTGCAGAGGCAGCAGCAGCAATCTGGAAACCGTCCCATAATTGTACACTGCAGGTGAGGAACTTTAGTTTGACAAATCTGCAGCATGATTCATATCGTCAGAGGAAATTTGCATTCTCACTAAGCTACGTTACAAATCAGTCGTGCTTTTTAATATAGCCCTTTTCATTTTTCCCCGGGGTTTTTATTAACTGATTAGCAGAATCTTTAAGGAATTCCAATTTCATGAATACTTCTTTTTTTGTTCCTACAGATGTCTTTTACAATAAATTGTAAATTTCCTCAGTAGACCTGGTGTACTACGCCTAAACCACTTATGTGATCCCTTATAAAGACTTAGCTGTGAAAGCTTTGATCAGAACCTAGCTTCAGGTGAAGTGATTCTAAAGCAGCATGCCCCGATGGGATTGATCCAATCCACTGATTCACAGTCAATTAAAACCTCTCAAAGTGAAATCTCCTCTGACTCCCACTATGATTAATCTGATAAGATGAGCTAACGACAGGAAATGGTGTCATCACTCTCTTCTATTCCTTCATCACCACTTGTCTAAGAGGGGCTTTTTAAAGCTTTTTCTCTGTCTCAGGGGAATGGGGCTAACCCGTTGCAATCCCAAACGTCTCTCTACACTTTTCTCTTCCGAATTGCGCACTGCTCTCGCACTCACGCTCACTCCCTGTCTCTCTCAGTCTCTCTTTCTCTCCATCCCACCATCATTGTAAACATTGACTCAGTCAAACATTGAGCTTCCAAACTGATTAGTGTTAGCGTTTGGATTAGCCTCTCTTTAAGTGAGGATAATTACTAGCACCATTACACAAAGGTCACCTTTTTTCACTTGCAAACTTTTGAAGTTAAATGGAAAACAGATGTGCAGAGATTGCAAAAGCAGCATCATAGTTGTATTATGAAGGAATGAAAATATGAAAGAAGAAAAATAATATAATATTCTGATGCAGTTTTAAATACCTTCAAGTGAGTGCATTTACTGTTGGATATTTTTGCTGATAATTCTGTTCTTTTTGTTTTCAGTGCTGGTGCAGGGCGAACCGGCACCTTCATTGCCCTCAGCAACATTCTAGAGAGAGTGAAAGCTGAAGGCCTCCTGGACGTTTTTCAGACAGTCAAGAGTTTACGTATGCAGAGACCACACATGGTTCAGACCGTGGTGAGTGCAAAGCAAGATCGTTTCAAACCTGTGGTGCAGAATCTGTCATCTTATTCACACTTGTTTTGCCTGGAACCATTTCTGCTCATATATGTATTGTAAAACTTCTCCTGTTGTCTTTCCTTTTCAGGAGCAATACGACTTCTGCTACAGAGTGGTCCAGGATTTTATTGACATTTTCTCAGACTACGCCAATTTTAAATGATGCCTGTAAAATAGTTATCTGTAAACATTGGATAAATTAACATATGCAATTTTTGGCTGAATGTTGTTTTTCTATGGCTTTTTACAATTTGCACTTAATATTATGAGTAAGAAGATGGTGTACATACTACAAACTATAAAATAGATTAACACATCTGTAACAAAGGAGAGCTTTTTCAAGAATGTTTAAGCAAACAGTACCCCAATTTTGAAGTGGTATATACAGTCATGGACAAAAATATTGGCACCCCTGCATTTCTGTCAGATAATGCACCACTTTTCCCAGAAAAT
>JAPMNP010618776.1:0-10447 GCA_029874935.1 Atherina boyeri
GGAGGTTGTCTTTGGGGTGTCAAAGCGGGTCCCATGAATTGGGGATGGCGCTGTGTACAGTGTGAGCGAGTTAGCAGCCAAAGTTGCGCAGCGCAGGCAGGAAAGTTCGCTGGATAAACGACCAGTGATTTCAAGTTCTGTCATGTGGATGTCCAGTACAAACACGCGGACTACAAACTTCAAGTAACAAGGACTTCCATTCCGTTGTGTGGATGTTATCACAGAGTTCCTCTCTGTTCTTGTAAAGTATCACTTAACGGTTTGCTGGCTTCGCTGCACGCTGCTGTTTCAATGGACTGTCGCCTGTCTTATCTCTCTGTAAGTTGGACAAAAAAGAATCATTGCATGGTTGGAGACACGTTTTTATCACGAGTATGACCTAGCAGTTGACGTTATGCCATGTAGCCTAGTTTTGGGTGTTTTAAAACAATGAACTGCCCCCGTGACCAGGAGCTGGCACCCTTACCTCGGAAACCCCGACTCATGGCTGCAGCAATGCCCGGTGAAGACAGCCCATTGCCCCGTAACGCTTCCAGGGCTGAGCGGAACGGATTGGGGGGTCTTGTTCACTGTTTTATATGTGGAAGCGGAGTGACACCGGGAAAAGAATTAAAGTTACAAGTCACATATCAGAAAGAGAGGTTTCCGTTTTTCCCGTTTCTTCAAAACCAAGAGCCAGCCCCGGGCGCGTGTGAGCTGAGCCCGGATGGACACGCGCTGGTGTGCGCCGTGTGCCACTGCTTTCTGACGGAGCAGTGGAACTCCTTCGAGCGGAGCAGGACGCCCATTGAGAAGCGCATGTACTGGCTGAAACGACCCTACCAGTGCGACTCTCGGCGGGTCCCACAGGAGTGGAACATCTCTTACGACCTGGAGAGGAGAATCAGCGTCAGCAGCCAGAACTACGACGGGGGTGCAGAGTCTGATTTCTCATCTTTTTCTGAAAACGAGAACTTATCAGATCAGGAGATGGATTTAGTTGACAGAGCCAGTGTGGGGAAAGACAAGTGTCTGAGAGCATCTGGTAAATCGCCAAGAGACAGTAGCAGGAAAAACAATGTCATCAGTATTAAAAACAGCCCAGATTCACAACGGGCAGCGCGGTACCCGGTGGGTGTTTATGGGGCGCTGGGATCGCCCAAAGCAGACAGTGTTCAGCCAGCCAGGCGCGGTGCTAAAATTATGAATAATGTCTGTCAATCATCAGAATCTCTGGCAAAGTCCCAAGAGAGATTCCCTCAACGATGCTATGACAATCCTCTCTCTGACACACCTGTGCAAGACAACGGGGTCATTATGCGCAACAGGCGCTGGCTGGAGGAGGAGAATGTTAGACATGTGGACCCGCGTCAGATCCAGCGTGTTGCCGACAGCAGCTGTGCTCCGTCCAGACATCCATCGTTGCTGCTCCGAGGGAGAGCCGAGGATAACTCCAACACTGCGCTGTCCTCTGTTGGCACGGCTGTTGTCATCCCTAAATGTAACATGCTTGTTTCCAGGGAGAATAACTCTGACAACTCCGATGATGATGAGATCAACATCACGAGTGATGATGACAGGGACACGCATGTCCGCAAAACAGGCCCAACAACTCAGCTGAGACCTGCCACAGACCTCTCAGCCAGAAAGAGTGCCCAAGCGCATCACAATGCAAACCCAAGTCCAGAGGAGCGTGTGTGCTATGTCTGTGGCACTGAGCTCAGACGTGATGGCCATTTTAAAGTTAGTGTTCAGAAACAAGAGAGGGCGCAAGGAGAACCCTTCTTTCCCTTTCTCTGGCTTCACTCTGCTCCACGAGGTGCAGTCCCCATCAGCCCAGAGGGCACAACCCTGGTGTGTGGCAGCTGTTACACCTCTCTCATGCAGCAGTGGCAGAGCTTCCAGCTGGCTGATGTACCTGTCCTCCAGCGCCTGTATGTAGTCCCCCTCAACCAGACCTCTGGTGCTATGCATCCTTCAAAGCCCACTCTGCAAGATGGAAAAACATCAGGGTCCACAGAATGCATTAATGAACCTAAAGCTTCTCAGGAGGCTTGTTTCCTCTGTGGTCTGGAGTGTAGAGGAGACACAAGAGTAGTGTATGCACAAGCTGGCGTTGGCAAATCCCGCAGTGTGATGTACTTTCCCTTCATCAACATGTTGCCCTGCCCACCTAATGCTCAGGGGGTGAGGAATGGCCGTGTTCACTGCTGCCCTCAGTGCCATTCTATTTTGGAGGATATCTGGAGTGCATATCGCCTGAGCCTCAGCGAAGACCTCATCACATCTGTCAGCTCCTTCCTCGTCAGGTACCATGTTTCTATGTCTCTTGATGGACCCGGAACAGCCCACTGTCAGAGCGGGGGGGCCTCACGTCCCAGCAGCTCCATGTCAGTGTGTTACCTGTGTGGAGCCGAGCTGAGAACAGGAGGAGAATATCAGCTGCATGTCAACCCACCTGGTCGTTGTGGGGAAAGGGAGCCTTTCTTTCCGTTTCTCACCGTCCACCCCCCTGCACCCCGGGCCAAGCCAGTTGATGCCACAGGCCTGGTGTCAGCTTGTAATCTTTGCTACCATGACCTGCATGCTCAGTGGGCGCAGCATGAAAGCAAGGGTCTGAGTCCCGCCACTGCTGCTACCTCTAACTTATCCAATGCCAACCCCCAGCCACCCAGCTCGCCCTGGGCCCGCCAGTACAGCTGTGAGTCTTTTGTGTGTTTTTTCTGCAGGCAGGAACAGCGCAGGCAAGGTAGGCTCTGCACTGTCACTGTGGCTCGGCTACCTGTGTTTTTGTACGCACCTCGCAGCCCTCGCACGCTTTTGATGGATGATGGCAGGAGGCTGGTGATTGGTTCATGTGTGGAGTGCAAGACAATGGTGCAGCTGGGACAGAGCATGCAGCAGGACGGTGCAAGGATGGGACCTGGAGCCTCAGTTGGGGAGAGGAAAGATTCAGAAGCAGCCTCACCACACTCTAAACACAAGGTAAGAAAAAATGAAAAAAATAAGGAACCTGATGGTTTCATTTTTATATTCCACTCAGTGAATTCATAAGCTTGTTTTGAATCACAGTTTTCTGTCATTTGTTAAGCCCACTCCACAGAGCAGTGCTGTTTACTCTGATGCAGTCTTAAGCTGAATAAAAAGGGGATGATATTGAAATGGAGTGCAATAATCACATTTAAATTGCTTTAGCATCATCTGTTTGTTTACTGTTTAGTGCAATATTTTGTTCTACTTTGGAGACAAATATAGTTGTCATGCCTGTGTGTGTCAGCAGACTGAAGAGAGTGAAATAGTTTCTTCAGAACTCACTTCTATAAACATAGGAAAACATCTATGGGGATCTGAAGGCCACGGCCCGTCCAGAGATCTGTTCATGTTTATGTGTTTATTTGAGCAATCATGACTAAGTAGGTGTCACCTGGTGTCGAAGAGTTTGTTCGGCTTTGAGCGACACGAGAATTGTTTTCAAGAAGGTTAATTGTGAGCAAGTTTATACTGTATTTCTTCTCACAATTCTTTTAATAGAGATTCAAAACACATTTCTCACATCTTCAGAGAATGTCAAAAGTGTTTAAATGTCATTGTTTTGTCATTATCTAGTTGAATCTGACAGCTTACTTGAATGAAACTGGAAAAATTAGGTGATGAAAGTGTAAACCGGTATTTTTTTGGTGCATCATAAGACATTTAAGATCACAAAAGCAGAATTGCAGTAACCCACATCAAGTGAAAAATGACAATATAAAACAAAAGTTTGAGCAGCATTTGTCATGAAATATGACTGTAGCAGTCATCGATAGTTTTAGCCCAGTGACAAGACTGAATCATTAATATTCTAAGCAATATTAGTAACAGGAAACAGATTCTTTTTGGTGCCATGAGGCACTGATCTTTCCTAAAGTGAGTAGCAAGGAGACACTGATACTCCCACCTGCCCCATTTTCATTCAGACAATGAAAATATTGGCTTTTTTTTAGCTAAATTGGCAGCTTTAACATTGCATTACATTAAGATAGTTGTGTGTTGAATTTTGCTGTTATTCTGTCTTCTATTCATATTCACAACAAACTAAAGTAATAAGTCATTTTGATAAGTTTGGATGTTTGCATAAGTAGTCCAGATGGGCTGGCTCAGTGAAGAGTACATCTATGCACTTCCTGCAAGGAGAGATCATTCCCTCATCATTCATTTTATGTCCTTTTCCCTTTTTTTCTGTTTCCAGAGTTTTGTCTCTTCCACGTTTCTTTCATCAAAACATAAAGTGAAGTTGATCGCAGAGCGCTGGTTTTCCAGATGATCGTTAACAAAGTTGTAGTCTGTGAGGCTAAACAGAGAAACAGTTCAGGGTGATTGAGGATAGTGATTTGTAAATGAAGAGCTGAGGAGTATTTAGGCAGCCAGATGGCCCTATGAGCAGATCTCTCATGCAAACAAACTGACTGTCCAGCCACGCAGGACATGTGAAGAACATCTGTGGATGCCATTCACACTCTGCAGCCTGAGTGTTTTGCACACTCACACCAGCTGTCTGGAGCTGTCCACCTAATTTCTTCTACGTCTTTTAAAAACTGTTTGGAGATCCAGTATCACATATGCAATCTTCAAACTTAAGCCTCTGATCATTTACATATAACATTGTTAGATGGGTTCATCTTTTTCTCCAACCATTCATGGGGGATCATGATGGGAGGAGGTGTAGGGGTGGGCAGAGTTTCAGGTGATCATTTTGGACTGGAACTTTGGTAGTGGTGCATAGTCTGTCTTTGCCTGAGTTCGTGATCTCATAGCTGAGAAAGTGCCAGAGGTGAAGGGAAGGGGTGGTGCAAATAAGAGCTGCAGGGGAACAGGTGCTTTGTCCTTTAGTGCCATGCTTTTATACTTGAGAGGGTCTGTCACCACTAAGGTTTGAGATGTCAGGAGGGAATGCCCATCTAGTTCCTTTCAACGTTGTGTGCGCTCACATGTCTCCCTAACTATAAAACTGCAGGAGGGATAGTTCTTAGAATTCATTTATGTTTAATTTTGAGAATTCAGAAACATAATTATGACCAAGACAGAGACTAATTAAATCCTCGAGGCCAATCCTTTATTACTGCTCTGGGTGTAATGCATCTTGTTTAGTATGA
Organism: Atherina boyeri; assembly: GCA_029874935.1. Classification (NCBI taxonomy): domain Eukaryota; kingdom Metazoa; phylum Chordata; class Actinopteri; order Atheriniformes; family Atherinidae; genus Atherina; species Atherina boyeri. Next base: position 5,112 of record JAPMNP010618776.1, read on the forward strand.
AAAAAGGTTGATGATGATGTGATGTATGGCCTCCCTGCTTGGTTAGAAATGGATTAGTACATGAAATGAGATCTAACACATGACACTTGCAGCTGTTAAAAGCAACACACAGACATAGACACAACCAAAAGTGATAGGTTGTTATCATGTTCTCTGCTGTGCTACTGTTTGCTTGATTAGTATGTTCAACGATGCAGCCTTTGACAGTGGTATAAGTATAGAAATACCAGGCAGTGACTGAAATCAGGCGTATGGTCAGCTGATGTTTTATTTGAACTCAGAAAAGATTTCCACTGATGCAGTCTGTAAACTGCATACATACATTGTTCATTGATTTGAAAGTGAAAAGAAAACAAAGAAAAAAGAAAACATCCTTCAGCAAAAAATAAATTGATATCCTTAAAGGTAGGGTGTGGGATTCTCTTTTTTGGCCATTTTTGCAAAATCCCTTGAAATCTTATTCCTAACCCATTTACAGCCACTAAGCTGGAAGCACTGACATGGAAATTAAACACGTTAATCATCTGTGGAACAGACAGAGCTTTGATAAACTTCAGACAATTATTTCCAAGACCACCTTAGAGGCATTGGACAGTAAATTTGTCAATCAAACGGTCGTCCCTCCCCCTCATCCCCCTCGCATGATTCTTATTCGAATGGGTAGAGTCAGGGGCAGCGCTGGAGGCAAGAGGTTAGGACCATTTGAGTTGTTTATTTTCAAAATCTGCCGGCTGTTTTGCGAATCCCAGACCCTACCTTTAATGTTTTTATTTGAGTAAATTTATCAAAAAGATTCAACAGCTTGTTCAGCATGGCTAGGCCCATTTAGTTGTTGATGCGCACATACCTGCAGGAATTATTTGATACCCAAGTGCATCATAATGTGTTAGTTGAGCTTTCATGAGTGTGAGTTTGTCTAGTTTCAGCCAGACTAATTTTGTTTGTTCGAATAACATAATTAATTTGTCTATTATTATTTAAATGTGTGTAGAAGTTTTTGTGTATATTTTGTGGGCATCAAATTTTGTATGGACCCTTGAGTTTGAAATCGGAACCTGGATTTTGTGCCACTAGATATCACCACATACTAGAGGGCATAATTATTTTATACCCTCTATACCAACAATTCAAATATGCTTCTTTTCATCACCATAATACCTTTGATGATAATTGTGGATCAAAGGCTCAATTTAATCATCAATTCATAACATGGTCTCCAAAATGTTCTCTGGTGTGTCCAGATATTGACATGTTATTATACACAGTTTAGATACCTATGTACTGTACGTAATTATGTTAGAGTTCCACCTTCAAGATTCTGTTTGCTGATCAAAAGACAGTGAATGGTGCATAGCAACATTTGGGTTTCTTAATCTATTCTTCAGGTCTTTTGTACAGTTGTTGTTTGGTCATCTTGCTTTGTCTTTTTGGCTTACAGGCAGTAGTTTTATCTGAAGGTTTTCTTGGACTCAAAACTTTTCGGTGGCATCAACAAATATTAATATTTTTAGGACTGTCCATATTTGAATGTCTGTTTGCTAAAATGGTTGACTTAACTTATTTCAATTTCAAGAATCAACTGAATCCAGTCCAGAGCTATCTCAGGGTTTCTTGAAACTTTTTGTGCAAATGTAAAAGTATTGTCGGCACAGGTAAGGTGCATTTCGTTTCATGGTGTGTCTTTTTTCATGACATGAAATACAGTTGAGGGCAGTGGGTTGTACATGGATACGTCAGGCATGAGGAGCATGAGGCCTTGAGCATGAGGTGTTTTTTGTCAGTTTTATGGAGTCCTTTTGATGTACTTTTTTGACACATATCTGTGGCTGCAGATATGTGTGTTACCCAACTCTTGCTTTGCTCTGTAAATCATTTGCTTTTGACACACAGAGCAATTATCATAGATCAGTTAACTGTGCCCCTTGTCTTCAAATGGTTAAAATCTACATGAATAATGCTAAAAAGTGCAATTGCTGTCACAGTTTCCTTTAATAGAGCAGGTTGTGTACAGTATAGAAAAGGTGTTGTAACCTTTTGCACTGAATGTCTTCAATCACCAGATGTGCTCCAGCTGCACTCAAGTATGTTTATGATTCTGATATGAGCACCATAAAAATTGTGCCGGTGTAAGAATTTGAATTGAACAGTACTGCACATATATATTACTACGCGTGTGTTTTGGAATTTTGAATTTTTTATCTATTGCATATTGTTATCAGAATGGTCTCTATGAATAAGATGTGACTCCACAAATGTTAGCCCAGATGTGCTACTAGAGTCATAAGAATTTTTACAGTGTCCTCTTTAGACAAAACAGACTCCAGAGAATGAGGCTTACATCTAGAGTCTTTCTGCAGTCAATAGTGTGTCCTCTGTTTGTGCCAGTGCATAGAGGATATAAACAGTAGATGGATAATAAATAGTAAATGGTCTGCACTATAGTGCTTTTCTACCTAGTTTAGGTTCTGCAAAGTGCTAAGTGTGTTTCTCAATCACCCATTCACACACAGATTTTCTCACTCTATACTGTACACTTCTACTTTATATACCAAAATTTGAGGTGCTTTTCCCTGCCTCTGCTCCAACTTTTCACCCAGTTTTGTTAAATTTGGCCAGGTGGCTTTTGCATGAAAATGTTAACAAAACAATCATGTTCTTGTCTTTTGGTTGCAATGATAAAATCTGTTTGATAGTATGTAAGTACAGAATGTGTGAGTCTGTATCTACATGTTTAGTAGTTTGCTGATGACTTTTAAAGTAGCAAAAGAGTGGATCAAGTTCAGTCCCTTATTTCGTGTTTATACATCAGCAGTATCAATTATCAGCACAAATGTATTCATCATTCAGATATTGCCCCTATCAGTGCATGCATATTCATGTGAGCTTGAAATAAGGGATTGTGTGTGTTCTCACTGTGCAGCCTGTATCCTTTAAAGGAGGTATTTGTCATCACAAGAAAAGCATGCTGGCCGCTTGACAGTGTTGCCAAGGAAGACTAACAGTGGAGTCCTAGAAGAATTCGTGTTGCTGCTGCTTCGCATAGAAAAACGTATAGTTCAATGTTCATCTTGACTCCAGGTCAGAGATAGTTCATGGTATCACAAGTGGGACTAAAAACACTAAGGAATTAACTGTTGGGGTAAAGTAAATAGGCTGTGTACCAGGCTCACAAAAAACAAATAGATAACAAAAAAAATAGAGTGGTGGATGGATTCCGGTGACCAGATCCTCTTGTCTTTGATAGAAATGTGGCAGACAACTGATGTAAGTTTGGAAGTGAATATGATGTATTCATCGCTGCTACACACAGTGATAAGCCTGCTAAAACCCGAGCCGTGGCACAATTTCAGCACCATGTATCAAAAACCAGGTAAAACAATTTAGGCCTTTGGAGGCATTGCATATAAAGAAAACAGTCTAAGCCATGTAACTTTGGTGCATTACAAGGCAAACTTATAACAACCAGACTGCTTTGTGGAATCAGCAGACTAAGCTGACATTAAGAAAAGCTCCGCACATCTGCCAAATAAGTGAACTCACTGAGCAACACAGTAAAGTTCTCTTTGTGCCAAAACATGTGACAGTTGCCAGTGTAGATATTGTGCAGGAGAAAATGCATCAAAAGTAAAGTGAAGCACACTTTGAAGTTAGAAAATGCATCAACAATGATCTCAAGCTGCAAGAATTGTGGGAACATACACCCAGCAAAATGTTCAAAACCAAAAGATAACCTGCAAAACTGAGGACACCAGGCAGACAGGTGAATCAGGCATTAAGAGAGACAGACTCAGATGATGATGACACATTTACCATGGAAGGCCTGCCGTTATATAAGGTGATGTAAACTGTGCAAAACTAAGATAGCAGTCATAGAAAGGAAGAACATTGCAGGGTGAGAAAAAGAAGAGTTAACAACAAACCCTGCATGCTGAGAGTGGATACAGGGGCCAAGTTTGATATAATTTCTCTCGACACATACCATATCATAAGACACAATGAAAAACTTCACGCCAAACAAGCAGCTTAACTTGTTGCTTTTTTAGAAACGAAATCAGGCCGACTTCTTGACAATGCAGCCGAGCTGAACAGCCACACAACCTGCAGTTTAAGATTCTGAATGAAAAAAATGTAAGCCATCTTCAGCCTGGAGGATGAAGCGGGTCACATTCAGCAATAAAGTGCATCACAGTGACATTGCTCAGGACGAGACTTTTTGACAGAGGGTGTTCATTGAATATTAAAATCTTTTCAGTGACCAAATTTGTGATTTGTCTGTGACCTACTCAGTCAAAACCACTCCACATGTACAGCAGTCTTCAACCCTTTGCTGAACACTCCAGAAAAATGAGAAACAAGAGCAGAGAATAGAAGCTCATTGAGTGACTGATTCTGTGGATGTGCCCACAGAATGGGTCTCCAACAAGGTTGCCCCACACAAGAAAGAGACTGATGATGTTCACATCCATGTACTGTAGATCCAAGAGGCCTAAACAAAGTATGGATGTGCCTGCATCCTCCCATGCACATAGTGGAAAACAAATAGCTGTAGTCTTCTCTGTTCTTTTTGCAGAAAAAGATCCTTCTGCCAAATATTCTTGAAGTCTCTTCTCACAATGTTCATAACACCTTTAGGCATATTTAAGTTCCTGAGAATGAAGTCTGCCAAAGTCATGGAACAAATCTTTGGGGGCTATCCATGTTCCATAATTGTGGATGACATCACTGTTTGTGGCAAAGGAGTTGAGGAGCTTAATGGGAACGTGAAAAGAGACCCAGATCAAGACAGATAGGCAACACTCAGACTCAACCTAAAAAGGTTCATATTAACTCAACTGACAACAGCATCATCTCAGGGCACTTTACAGACAAATCAATTTGAGCCAATTCATTGGGATCCAATCAGTATTGATACGATAAGCCAATTCATAAAAAATGGTAGCCTAGCTTAGGATACCTAGATGTTGCATCAAATCTTGACTTCGATTCAATCTCCCACCCTGAGCATACACAAGGCGGCAGGTGACAGGGCAAAGGGGGAAAAAAATCATTTTTACTAGGGAAGAGAAACCTCCGGCAGAACCAGATTCAGGGTGGGCGGCCATCTGCAGGTGATCAATATTGAAATCTGCTCACAGAGAGAGAGCTGAAGCTGATCCAACAAAGGTCACAGGCCAAAAATAAATGCCATCTTCAGAAGATCTCTAGTTTGCTTCCTGGAGATGAATAATTATCCTGGCAAATTTTTTATTTATTTATTTAGTTTTTTCCCTCTTGTCCTGTCCAGCATCGAAGCAAGCAGAATGATGATCTGTATGCTATGTTGTGCCGAGCAGATT
>JAPMNP010618812.1:0-13713 GCA_029874935.1 Atherina boyeri
ACTACTACTACTACTGTCATTTAGCAGACGCTTTTATCCAAAGCGACTTACATTTGAGAGAACAACACAAGCAAGGCTAAGTTCTGGTCAGACTGCTGTGAGTCCAGTTGGACACAGGTGCTTAAATGGAAAACACTCAAATCCTCAAACACAGTAAGTGCCTTCATTTCACATCCTAACTCTGTATCTTCTGCAGCGTATGAGGACTGAGAGAGACTCTCTAAAGGAGACAATTGAGGAACTACATTGTGTCCAGGCTCAAGAGGGACAGTTTACAGCAGGTGAAGAAATGTCTGAAAGGCCAACTGAAACATGGAGCTTTGATTGATTGATTGATTGATTGATTGATTGATTGATTGATATTATATGAAAATATTTGTTTTAAATATGACTAATAGTCTACTTTCCAGCTGAGATGACCATGTATTAATGGGTATTATCTGTTTGCCAAGGTCTGCTCCCTCTGGTCAGCAACGACGGCTCTGACTCACTTGCAGCTGAGATCACCACTCCAGAGATTCGGTAAATTGATATTCCTCTTTTGAGAAATGATTTAGCCATTCTACTTTTTTTTTTTTTAAACTACATGGCTTATAAAGGATCCACTCAAATTATGTAAATTAAGAATATAAACTAAGATTAATTTATGTTTGGCAGGGCAATGATATTTATTTTTCATTTTAGACATGTTCCTTATTGTTTTGTGAAAAAAGAAAAGAAAAAAGTTACTTTAAACAAACATTTTTCAAGTTTTTGGACAGTATTTAATATATGTGCTGCAGTCATTCATGTTGTAGCCAGCTCATTAAGCCTATTCATTGTTTTTTTTAGCTGTTTAAAGGAGCTAATTTTAGCAGAGCACTCTGTAGAAACTTATGAAATAACTGCAAGTTGCATTACCCTGACAACAGCTTTCTATGATGGCAGAGTTTTCAATGCTATACTTGGGGTTTTATAGCATTTTTTTTAACCTAGAACAATTGTAGATTTACACTGTAATCCTAATCTTTGAAAAGCTGCTTTTTTGGAGGGGGAAAAGATTTGAACGAACTAAGTTCAAGAAGCTTATTACTCACCAAACCACCATATTGAGTCATGACCTGATTTCACATTCGGAAAGCTTTTGAAGGTGGACATAAGATGTTGCAATAGTGATATTTCATCATCCACTTTGAGTAAAGGAGAAAAATGTCCACTTGCTATCTGAAATTATGCAAAATTGTGTCTCTTAGGAGTCTGTTCAGCACCAACCTGTTGCTTTCATAAGCCCTTTCAGGGATTTGGTGTCACATTATCTAAGCTGGAAATGTTATTCCTATCTCAGTTTACTGTACTTGTTCCAAAGTTTCCTCTTTCCTTCCCTACCTTTACCTTTGCTTGCCAGGAGCTGTGAGTTTATATGGAAACGTAGGGACAGATTTGTCAGTTCGCCTGCTGGAGAAGAATCCCCAGTTACAACTTAAAGAACTCTACTCAAGAGACAGTCTAACAACCAACCTGTTATCTGCCAAAGAGGCAAAACACCCGAAACAAACATGACACAGCTCTCCACCTTCTGTCTCAATGTTTACCTCCATACAAAGCGCTCTTATTCACTATTTATTTAGATCTTTTACAGACCTGTGTCCAAGACAAGGTTGTCCTCCTTCATCTTCATATTGTTGTATGTATGAAACATTAAATGCTCCATCGTTGTGTATTTAGTTGACTTGTTTTCTGATATAAAAATAGGAAATGGGAAAATCCGTGGAGATACCTTTGCACTTCTTAGGTGTGTTGCATGTTAAACCCTTTTACACTGATGGCTTTTACCTGCTACTGTACCACCCCTGATTTGGATCATCAATGTCTTTTTAGTTTTTTTTTTTGTTTTTTTTTAAGGCAACCTTCATTGAACCAGCTTAGTAGCCACAGGGGTTACTCAGGTTTATTTTTATTTTTAGCTTTAGGTGGTGTTAGTGTGTGACAGTCAAACGCTTGCAGTGTCTTATTACAGCAATAGGAACAAGTCTTTAATTGCTGTAAAGCTTTTAATATAAATTGGATGGAGCTTTTGTGTTTCAGTAAGTTATGTACAGAACTGTTTATTGATGTGATCAGATTGGATCTGGTTGGCTGATATGAATGGATGAATTGCAATGGTTACCTTATTTAGACTGCTGTGTTTCTACAGAGAACATCTGATTCGTCTTCAGCATGAGAACAAGATGCTGAAGCTAGCCCAGGAAGGCTCAGACAACGAGAAGATTGCTCTGTTGCAAAGTCTACTAGAAGATGCCAGCAGAAGAAAGAATGAACTGGAGACGGAGAACAGGTCATTGCAGACTCATTCTTCCGATGGTATTGCTTGTACCACTGAAACTAACACCAAAAAAGGGCCAAGAGACTCTTTTGGCCTGTTCACATACATTTGAGTGTCACTTTTCTCCTACATTGGAGTGTTAATCAGTCACCCATTCATTTCCCCACAAAGGTTCCATTTGTCTGCACTGAATTAGCTAAAAAAAGATGATAAAACACTATCTGTTTACTCACTGCTGTGTGAAAATCTGTGTTGTCAACTGGCCTCCTGTTTGTTTTATCTAGGTTAATCAATCAGCGCTTGATGGAGGAACAGAGTCAGGTAGAAGAGCTGCAGAAGACGGTGCAAGAACAGGGCTCTAAAGCAGATGATGTAAGCGATTTAATGTTTTTTTTCCCTGTACTCTTGAGTGTATTTCTGATATCAGTGGAAATGGATTTATTAACCAGAGAGCGACGCATTCCAATCATACCACTTTTTCAGTACTACATTACACTTCTGCTGAGGGCTCATAGATAATTTTATTTTCAATTTTCAAGAGTGAAATGGCAAGTTAAGTCCAGTTTTACACCAGCCCTTTTTTCAATGTGCACTTACCAGCCTCTGAGTAGAGAAAAAAATCAAACTGACTTTTTAGTTACAGTAGTTTTGCTCTGCCTGACCCTATGTTCAGTGAATAGTTTAACACCCATTGTGTTAATTTCTTTTTCAGAACAAAGTAATCTTTGCTATATTATATCTTGGTACTTTTAGATGATGAGTTAGATTGTTTTAAGTCAGTGTCAAAGATCTAAAAGACAACTGAGATTATTACATGGATGATGAATTCTACACATTTGGTTTGTCTTAAGATTTTTGCGATTTGGTAAATGAATTAAAACCCTTGTCCACTTCCTTTTCAAATAATGCTCCACTGTTAGGCTATAGTAAGTATATCTATTCACTTTTGCTTTCAAGATGTCATCTTTTTATTCAGGTTTTTTTCCTAAATTAAATGTGTAGCATAGTAAAATAGATGTAGAATTAAGTTAATTTAGCGCACTGAAAAACTGTTTACTCTAGATCAAACATCATGTATTGTAGACTATTAAAGAATAAAACAACAACCCCTCCCTGAGTAGAAACCCAGTCCTCCTCCTTCCTCCTCTAACTACATCCTGTAACCAACCAGAACATGTGATCCTTGAAATACTGTGAACTGATTGACTTTCACACTAGTCTGCTGCATACTGCATCACAACATGTCATATTGAAACACTGATGACTGGCTCTGATTCCAAATGCATTGTTAGAAAACAAAAACACAGCTTAGCATTGCACACTTTATTATTCAGGGTGTTCGCAGGGTCTTGAAAAATAAAATTCAAGACAGTATCGGCGATTCCAATAGTTTGTACAAAAAAGTAATGTGTTTTCGATAATGACTTTCAAAGCTACTACACTAAGGGGAAATGTTTTTATAGCTACATCTTTATTCAATAATTTCTGACTCAAACCTAAGTTGCTAGTAAAATGCCTAAAAATAAATGCCACAATAATTGTATTCTTAGTCTTAAGAATGAGGAATGCTCTTTGCAAAGTATACCACAACTTTGAATTGAAAAACTATTGAATATTCATTCATTTATCAGTTTAAAAAAAGGGGGGAACATACCATACTGGTCAAGAGTTTGGACATGTTTTTAACATGATATTATTTTCTTTTTTTCAGTCTTCACTTCTTAAGAAGAAATATGAAGAGCACATGTAAGTAATCTTAAAAAAATTGTTTCACTTAATCAGAATTATATGTAACTTGTCTTGAAATTATTTCTATGTATCTTTATCATTTAATCCCAGATTGCTTACCATGAAATATTTATCCTAATAAGGCAAAAAGGGGCACTTTTTATCAATGACTTCTTCCTTTATTTCAGGGAAAAAGTACAAGAATTGAACAACGAATTATTGAAGAAAAATACCTTCATTGATGAAATGGAGCCGAAGTACAACGCCAGCTGTGAGTTTGGAGTGAATGCTGAATTGTTGAAGCTAGTTGACTTTGATCGGTTAGATTTCCTGTTTCCCCTGTCATTCCTCTGCCAAGACGAGAAGAACTGGGATCATTGTCACTTGTCTGTTTGGCAGCAAGATAATGCAAATACTACCAAAGTGTATTTCATTAAACTTGGTGAAAACTTGTAGTATGGGCAAAGAAAGAATCCATCAATTCCATGTGTAGATTAGGGTTGCTTTTATTAAAACTGCTAAATGCAACATTGGCCTTGGCGAAAGATGCATTCTCAAAAAGAGCTGTAAAAGTTCCACCTTGTTATAGTGTTGCACAAAAATATTTTACTCAATGTTGTAAAATCGGCTAACTACAATGTTTCCCCCTCTTAGCCCAACGAGTAGAAGAGCTGGAAGAAGCCTTAAAAAAGAAAGACGAAGAGATGAAACAAATGGAAGAGAGATATAAGAAATACCTTGAAAAAGCCAAGAGTGTGAGTGAATTTTCCTTAATAAAAGATGTACAATGTATCTACAGTTACTTCTGGTATTTGCTGTCGTTGAACAAAAATGACAAGCACCTGGAATCTACCATTTACAGGTGATCCGAACACTGGACCCTAAGCAGAACCAGGGTTCAGGTCCCGAAGTCCAGGCGCTGAAGAACCAGCTGCAGGAGAAGGAGAGGATGTTGCATTCATTGGAGGTAAAATGTTAAGAACACATCAGTGGTCATATAATGAAACACATGTGAATAGAATGTTAACATTAAGATGACTTTGTGGTACGTTTTTGAAAAATAATAAAGACATTTTTTTTCTGTTTTCTCCAAACAGAAAGAAATGGACAAGACGAAGAGCCAGAGGGATCACGAGGAGAAACTGATTGTTTCAGCCTGGTACAATATGGTAAGAGGAAGCTTTACAGACTGAAACTACCACTGGTATCTGTGGTTACCAGTGGGTTTTTTTGTTGTTGTAGCTCTATTTTTAGATTTTAGATTTTATGAGCAGGAGAACAATAATACTCAGGTCATGAAATAGATAAAATAAGCAAATACAGTTCTGTATCGGGCCAAAAATTGGATTATGTTATCAACCAATTCAGCCACTAGAGGGCAGCGCAGACTGTTTCTATGACAATGGCAGATCATGTTTGCTGTTAACACACGGATGGATAACGAACTAAAGGAAGACCCTACCCCGGTCTTAGGGCCCCTGTTACACTCTGAGATGTAATTTGTTGGAATGTATTGAGTCCACATGCTCTATTTAAAGGAAGGGGTTACTGTAAGTCAATACATGGTTGTTTTGAGTCATCCCATTTCTATTCTGATGTATGTCGTCTCTTCCAGAATGGCACTGCCCCGTTCCATAGGCCACGAGGGGTCAGTAAATGGATTGATGAATATGAAAATGGACTGTGACTTTTGCAGTTACCTGATGTCTGCCAGTTTGAACACTTGAGGAATATTTTGGACCGACTTGTTAGACCAGGCTCTTACATCTATCATCAAAACAGAAGAGGGAATATCTTTTGGAAAAATGGTTTATGATCCCTCCAGTTGAGCCAGCGTCAAAGCACCGCAGAGCAACAATTGTGTCGATTTTTGCTTTGATATGTCACCTTTCTGCATCTGATCAAAAACTGATAGTGTTTGTGATTTGTTCAATCAGCCCTAATTTTACATCAAAGCTTATTTGCTTTTTCCAGCATGAGGATTATTGCACTGATGTTGGCAGATTTTGTATACTAAAACATTTTGTACTCCTGTGTAGGTGTTTGCTCTACCTACAATCAATGATCTACCATCAATTAAGATTCTACCTTCTTATTTTTTCACAGGGGATGTCGCTGCAGAAGAAGGCAGCTGAAGACCGACTTGCCAACACAGGCTCTGGTCAGTCCTTCTTGGCCCGGCAGAGACAGGCCACCAGCACACGCCGCTCCTACCCAGGCCACGTCCAGCCAGCTACCGCAAGGTAGATGGCTGTTGAACTTAAAGAAAAATACGAGCGACAAGCTACCTTTCAGATCTCCTGACAGTGTGCCTGTTTTGAGGCACACTGTTTCCATTCATGTCTAGTGGAAGTTCTTATTTTCCTGCATTCTGCCTATTGACTTTCTGTTTTTCTTCTCAATCAGATCCATGAGGTAGAGATGCCGGGCAAGGCTCCCTAATTCTTGCAACATTGTTTTTTTCCTGACTAAACTTTCTTTACCTTGACTCCTATGATGCAAGACCTTTTTTCAAACCCCAGCATATTTGATAGGAGCTAATCACTCCATACATCTTCTCTTCATCCCCCCAACAGCTTGTTGAGCCTGTACTGTGTGGCTTACTGTTACTATTTAGATCATCTGGACCCCAAGGCTCTCAAGAAAACACATCTTGTTGACAAGTTACTGTCATTGTTTAATTGGGAGAACTCCTCTACCTGTTCATGCAGTATTTATGCACATCTCTACCTGTGATAACATTTGATGTTCAGATATTTTCTGGATTGGAAACAGTCTGTCTTACGATGTAGCTTTAAGGAAGTTGACTAAAATTTAATCTGATTTTGAGTTTGTCTTAAATAGATTGAAGCAAAAGAAGATGCATTATCACATAGAAATGTTTGACATGCCTGCTTAAAGTCTGAATGATCTCCTTAAATGATTTCTAGTAGGACTCCATGATGTGAAAGACAACAGCTAACTGTTGGCTGCTAACAGTGTAGCAATAATTTTGAATGGTTGTTCCCAAGAACAGGAACTTTGGCAGGTTTTCAAAGTCATTTTGGAATGTGCAATCTACAGCTTGGTAGTTTTCTTAGATGCTGATCTATCTGATGGCCGTTGTAATTTTGTTGTATCTAGCAAATAACAAAGTCCCTGTTGAGCAAAACCACTTAGCTTGGTTTTGGCTTTACCAGCATATACAAGGATAGTCGGACAACACCTCATGTGCCATAGAGTTTGATTGTCTGTATTGGTGATCTAACAGTGTTACTTCTGCTGTAGTGCAGGCTTGTCCCCTAAGACAGCATAAGATGTAAACCGTAACCATGATATTGACGCTGGGACTATAAACACAAAGCCATCTGTAATTACTTTAGCACATTTAAGTTGTTTTGCTTCTTCATATTGAATTAAAATCAGTTGATTGCTGTCATGATTTAATATAAATTTCTGGTTCAGTATACATTTGACAAAACTGCCCATGTCCCTCTTGATAGGAATTTTGAAACTATGCTAAATGCAATTGTTCTTGTCCTTTCTTCAACACATTTTTGTTCAATTTTCTTGTTTTTAAAGCATATCACGATTGATCCTCTGTTAACTCTGAACTTAATCCTATCAGTGTCTAAATAGATCAAGAGCGCATTATTGAATTCATGCTAACAAGCTCTCCCATCTGACCATCACTTCTCTCTCTCCTCCCTCAACAGCAATGTTACTGCATGACTGGCTCACCAGTGACCTGCCCAAGCCTTTCTGTGTCCTACACTGTCTCCATGGCTGGGCTAGGCTGAGGCACGCAATGCATGAACTGCCTGCCCTGCATACTGTTTGCATGACCCTTGCATTGACTCGAACCTGCAAATAACAAGCCTTCTAGCAGCAGCAGCAGCATGAGCACTAACAACTCCCTCAGCAGTGTTGTGCATCATAACCTCCAGACAAGCCCGAGGAGGGATGGGGTCAGAAAGAAACACTCTTCTTCCCCCCAATTCATTTCTTTTTCACCACTTGGGCTATTCTCCTTCTCATTGTGATGCTCTTGTGTTACTGTTTCCATCTCTTCCCGTCTATCCCTCCTCCCTCATTTCTCTTTTTCTTATGGACATGCCTGCTTGTGCTTCTACAAAGCATCCAGTCTGTTACAGTTCAGTATATGTTACAAACACCCAGGAAGAGGGGTTAGGATACAGCAGTATTGTCTTTTGATCAACTTATTTTTTTGCTTTTCTTTCCTGTAGTATTTGTGTGTATGTTGACATTGGATGGCAGTTTCAGGATACCTCAGTGACATATTTCCCCGTATCTGTTTCAATTTGTATTGTTGGAGGATTGAGGTAATATTTGAGAGGTGTACCCTGCAAACCGGTCTGTATATTATAGAAAAAGGAGTTAGCATCCTTCAAACCTCCACATTAAATGTTTATGTCCAACTCCTCTTAGCATGTCTCTAGATTGCTCTGAGGACGTGCTCTAGCTTTGTTTTAAACCTCACATATCAGTTACAGCCTGCTTTAGAATAAGGAGAGCTTTATGGGGCTTCACTGTGTTGCCCTGTGGGTTTTTTGGGCACATTACAGCCGGAGCATAAGATTACAAAGTGTTTAAATGAACAACATTGTTACAGATGTGCTTTTATACAGGATGAAAGCCCCCATTAAGCCTATTTGCAATGCTTTTTAGTGTGCTTCTGTCTCTTGAGATGCACATTTAAAAGTAATTTGCTTTGTCTTTCTGGTGTAGGTGTTTTTAGGATTTTATTTTTTGCCTTTAAGGTAAATGATGTGTGGTCTGATTGGGGCAAATACCTTCTGCTAAGTGCAATTTTCGCACATTTTAAGGCATTTTGAGCAATAATTTGATAATATTCAAAAGAAAAATAAGAAGGCAAAACTGCGTTAGCTCGTGTAGGCTAATGCAACGGCCATTCATTTAAGCTAAAAGGGGCTAAGATGTAGAAAGGGATGCAGATGCAGTAATCTAAAAACAATCCTCTGGCTCACAGACTATTAAAAAAAAAGGAAAGAAAGAGAAAACCATTCATACTATTCACTTTAAAGACATCCTGTATTAGATGCTACTGTTGCTTGATGAGGTAACAGTAGGAAAACATATGTTGGCATTAATTATGACGAGATGACTCCCTAGATATGCAGTGTTTTAAAGGACAACAATTTTAGTATTAGCAATGGAGAAATTTTGATGTTCCTGTAAGTGATATTGTACAATTTGTTTGGCTTTTTTAAAAAAAATAAATGTCTTATTTAAGTTTTATTTTCAGAGCATATTCAAATTTGAAGTTTACAGACTACACCCAGCCCTGAGGTTGTATGCATATTGTAGGTGTAAATGCACAGAATAAGTTATACGAGAGAGATGACTGAATCCTCCAGTTTAGTGCCTTTTTATTTATACCATTAAACAATCTTCTGTTTTTTGGATTGAAAGGCAGTAAGGCATGTTGCCTCAAGAGCTGAGTTATTTAGTCATTTTAGGGAAAGAAAATGTCTCAGTTGAGCTTCATCTGCTCAATAAATTAATCTCCAGGTGGGCTTAATGAGGGCTTTTTCTCTGTATATTTTACCTGTTTTACTTAAGAGATTTTTATCGTTTAACCGTAATTTGATTCATGCCATGTATTTTATCTTAATGGCTTATTTATTCTTTTGCCGCTTGTACAGCAGTGTTAACTTGTTCTTTTATCAGTAGTATTATCACTTATACTGTTACAGTGGATGTGATTGAGTTAAGAATACTTCTAAAAAGACTTTTGCAACAAAAGCAGGAATGCATTGAACAAATGGTGTAAACTGGAGAAGTGAAATGTTACAGTACATTAATCTCTGGTTTCCACAGGAAAGAAAATCACTGTGCAAAGACATTGTGTATGCAAAGAATTGTTTGTATGTTTTTTTTTTCTGAAAAACAACAAAAAAAGCACATTTTAATTCACTGAAATAGTGAATTTGCAGTGATCCTGCAGATGATCATGCATTTAGGTTTAGAGACAGCGACAGAGACCAACTTCGTAAGCTTAAAGCTGCTTTTTAAACAGCTTTGAAACAGTGTTAGCAGCCTAAATAACACACCAAATGAATTTGTTTTCCAAAACCAAATTGTGAAATTACAGTTGTCGCGTGAATTCAGAATATAGTCTTGTCCAAGTGTCTGAGTTTTGTAAACCATCCACCGTTGACATCTGCAGTTGGAGCTATAAGTTAGACTACACAGAACTCTTTTAACCGTCCATCCCCAGAAGTCAGTTTGGTAAGAAATCTGTAAATAATGGAACCAATCCGCACTGTGGCTGACCTGTTGAAATTTCTATCAGGGATGTTGGAAAACCTTTCTTGTTTTTATATCTCTAAAGAGAAAGACTGTTTTTGCTCCCTTTTCTCCCTCTCAAATTGACCATATTTGTTTTTATTTTTCTGTGATCATCCTTATTGCTACCTGATGTCAGAAGTCAGCTAGTTTGGGCCATTTCTAGGTCTTATCAATACCAATTTATCAGCAGTGAGGAGGGAAAAGAGACGTCATGTTGCTCTTTTGAAACTATAACTCAAAAATCGTTAACGTTTGGAAAAAATTTGTAAAGTAATCCACAAAACTCATAATGTTGATGCATTGTTTTAATGCCTAAGCTGAAATGAGTCTCCAGTGTTCCCCGAGTGTTATTTGCTGCTAACTTCACCGTGGCCCGGTCAAAATGTATTAGAAAGATAACATGAGCAACACGAGGCTGTTCACAGGGCAGAATTATAACGCGTGTCGTGTTTGCTGTATTTTTTTTACTCATTTGAGATACTGAAGTAGCAAATAACCTTCCATTTGCCAAGTTTTATATTGCTTGTATACAAATACTTTGTACATACAGTATGTATTAGTGGTATAGGAAGTATCTGGATATCTGAGAAAGAGAAAGTAAATATCATGTCTTAGTTTGATGAGTTTCATTTCACATCTGTTCATTGAAGACCTGCTGATGGAAATGTGCTTCCTAAACCACAAAACCTGAAAACTTTATTGTAAATAAAGCTTGTAAAAAATAAAAAACACAAAACAATAAAATATTCTGCTTGCCTTTTTTCAAATTTTTGAAAATTGTTCAGTGACCACACACCTTTACAAACCAACTGTGAAGCTGTTAAGTCTGATTCTCCAGACTTAATTTGTTAGGTTGTTCCTCTTTTCACAGAAATCTATGAGAAAAGGGCCATGCCCAAAGCCAACCCTGTGGTAGCAAAAACATTTTTTAAAAATAAGACACTTTTCAGTTTCATTAAGGCAATGCTAGCCACAGATCTTTAGAGAGCAGATGAAGGAAGAGCGATTCATGCAGAATTAGGTTTGGCCTGTAACTCAAGCATGCTAAAGTAACATTGGCTTGCACAGCTTCCCATCCCAGATCTTACAACAGTCAAAGTCATAATTTACTCTTAAATATCCATAGAATTGAAAAACTGATTTTTTTTTTTATATATATATCGAGATCCTGCCCCTTTTCTGGTCAAACACAAGCTCAACCCCACCTGGGAAATAAACCCTAAATGCACATGGATGCTTCTTCACATAAGTCAGAGCAGAGGGCCAGAATCAATATAAATGCACCTCTCTGGTTACTTCATCACTGCTGCCATTAAAGCCCAGAGTGAAAGGATTCAGTAGTTACAGCCCAGTGTGAGGATATTTTCTTCCCTCTCTGGATCAAGTCATACACGTGCCTTTTTTAAATTTTTTATATTTGACATCACTTTGATTCCAAAAACTTGTAGGCTTAATGTACATACGAATGTCAAGTTGTTGTGAAGCAGCTGAATGGATCCACATAGCTCATCATGTCTTATCAGTTCAATTGTCTAATCGGAGAGGAAATCTTGAAAAGTGTAATGTTTAAATGCTTTTTGACAGAACTACAAATTAAGAATATTTCACAGGGAAACTGCAAAAAAATAACCTACTCTAGTCAAAATACTGTTTATTTTAAAGCAAATGAGCGTATAACTGTTTTCTTTTTTTGTGGTTGGAAAATCCTTTATAGTATAACTAGGCTTCCCACATCACAATGAAATACCTGGCTGTCTTGTTTTCTTTCAAATTCAAATATTTAGTGTAAACGGATCTTCACCGGGGTAAACCTGAAAGGCCCAAAGTGAATGCAGTGAATCATCTATCCAGCTGCCTATATGGATGATATTTTTGTCCAAAATGTTTATATTTTAGGAAGAGGGTGTTAATATACAACCACCAGATCTAACGACTGTGGAAAGAAGAACGACTAATGGAACCAAAGATATGGATTAATTTGTGATTTGGCTCAAGGGTGAACCATAAGTTTTTCTAGATTTCAATGTAGTACAAGTGTTTGTGCGGTTATATAAAGCCATACAAGAGCATCTTAATTAAACAATAGTTGATTGAAAAAAATATCTTGTTTTCATGGAAAACAAGAACATGTCTGAGACATCATTATTTCACAATTTCCAGACAAATATTCTCTGAAATATAACAAACACATTAGAAAAAGCTTATCTATACCATTCAGACTCAAAAAAAAATTCACTTTGTATGACTTGGATGTTGTATATAACATCAGAATATGGTTGTTTTAAACAGCTAATTTTGTCAAAATAAGAACTTTGTCGTTAATATTCCACCAAAAATGTTCTCATTGATCCCAGATGGGTTTGCTTTTTTCTTCTGATTTTGCCTTTGTTTCTCAATGTTGAAGTAATTACTGAAACATTCCATGGAGAGGGAAATCAGAGCAAACGAGAGTTGTCATTTCCCTAATGAAAGAGCCTGTTATTATTGCTTCATAACTCAGCGTTTAGCTGACAATATGGGCTTTATGACACTTTCAGTTTCCATTTCAATCATAGTAGCGGCGGTGGTGATGGGGTGTCTGAGGCCTGATAACACAAGGCTCTCATTGATAAACGCACTCCAGCGCGCACACACAATCAGACACACACAGATCAGCTGGTATTTCAGCACTTTTGGACTAAGGCCTGCCCTAGCGGATACCTGACCTCCCATTTTGACAAACTCTTCCACACTAGAACCACCGGCACGCACACACTCAGCACTTTTCCCTTCAGCCAGCACATAGGCAACCTCTCCAGTTTTACATGATCATTTTTGGCATGACTTGAGAGAAGTTCAGGTGAGAAGTGCACCGGGGAAACTGAAACCTCGAGCTCAGCCTGTTGACATAGTCAGAGAGTGAAAGGAGAGCGGAGTGGCTCTTTGGTTTGCACTGACCCCTCTGAGCATGAAGAAGTGAGCAGAGTTGGAGGGGAGGTGTTTGACAGACAGCTGTGTGTACAGGAGGCCATGTATGGTTTATAAACTGCTAACATGAAGGCCAAGTTGGGATTTTTTAATAATTTCAGAGACAAAGCTTCCATTTACATTTACCTGGCTTTTAATGTTACTTGTTAATCATCTCTTTTCTATAAGAAACTTCCTGTGCATTATATTTTTCACATTTGTTTAAACTAGAAATTAAATGTAAGTTAAGCTAAAACAAGAGAATCATTTATCAATGTGGTATTGACAGCAGAGAATTCATAACGAACCCATAACCCAGCAGAGGGAGTCATTTTCATTCCAAACAATCTTAAAAGCCGTGTTTGGAAATTCTTAAGATTTTGGAGGCAACAAAACTGATCCAAGCTTTGCAAGCTGCAGTATGC
>JAPMNP010618845.1:0-11525 GCA_029874935.1 Atherina boyeri
ACTTAATGAAGAGGCCATTGATAGTGAATGTGTCGTGTTCAAACTCCCTTCTCATTCCCATTTGGTCACATACTGAGACTTTGTATAGGGACCTAGGAATCAAATTTATAAGCATTTTTTTCCTTTTTAAAGTTCATTTAAACTGTACAGGGTGAAGAATGAAAGAAGTCAAAGTCGGATTGTGATTACCTGTAACTCAATAGTCATAGAATATTATTACACTAAAATAACATCAGCAGCCACGTTTTATTAAGTTGAATAGTCTGAATATGTTTTAGAATGACTTATTGTTTTATTTTTAATGTAGGACACAAACTGGAGGTTGCTCTGCTGCTTTAACTGTGAAGCAAAAATGCTCTCAGAAAGCCAATGAGTAAACAAAATCCCAATTAATAAAACAGCTTTTAGATGTGTTTTGTTGTCTGCACCACGGTCAATGTTATAACGAGTAACTTTATTTTAGGGTTCGTTGATCGCCTGCGAGTTCCTGCTCCAGAACGCCGCTGACGTCAACCAAAGAGACGCGAGAGGGAGGGGGCCCCTGCATCATGCCACATATCTGGGACACACAGGGTGAGTCATGAGCTGCAGAGGAGCTGTTCACACCCTCTGCTGCATCTCTGCTGTAATCTGTGTGGTTTATGTGGTTTACGGTTGGACAAAACGTGTTTAGTTGAAGAGATGCTTAGTATGTCCTGCACAGTGGGATTTCTGACTGTTTATTATTGATTTCATAAATTATCCAGGCTTCTTTTTGATGTTATTTTAAGAGTTTTTAATTTATGATTAAAATGAAAACGTTTAAAGATGATGTTCATATCAATACTTTTTGCTTGCTTCATGTCATTTTTAATCTACAAAAACAGACAAGATACAGTTATAAGCTAATTGAACAAAACGCACAACATATTTAGCAGCACCGACACATGTCAATCTAGAGTTGGCACAAAAAACTTTAAAATTTGAGTGTTATTAACCCATTAATTGCACACCTAAATATGTATTTTACTCAGTCTCCCTTCCAAGTACCTACACATGTAATACACCATTGGAAAGCCAAGATTCTTGAGATTTGGATTATGTATACCATTCCAGGCTGCAATCACAACTATAGATTCACTAAACGGTTATTTCAGACCATTTGCAGTTGGAAAAGTAAATGTGCTGTAGCTTTAAAACCATACAGTACTCTATTAGCAGATTATACTGTAATAAAAATGATTCCTTTTACATCAGGGTCCAATAAAATAGTTGGTTCACAACAAGTCTTTTATCAATACAAACCTGTTTCAGCTGAAAATTGCATGATGTGAAAGAGTTCATTGAGTTAAATATATGACCAAAGGAAGACTCCAAAGAAATAATATATAATATAATATACTTGATATATTGTGGCAAAATTCTCTCAAAAAGTATCTTCTTTTATAGATTGTCGTCCCTTTAAAATCTTCACATAGTGCATCTTAGTCACAGACTGCTTTGTGTTTGTCTCACTGTTCCTCCTTCCTAGTGTTGCTCTGTCACCAAACATTGATGGTTGATGAATAAAAAGCTTCTAATTGTTTTGAGTTCATCAATGGGACTCTTGATACTGTGAAAGTGCTGAGTGAAACAGAACTGATACAAATGTACAGGATTCAGTTACAGAGAAATGTCCCCATGAATAATAGATTGCATGTTTTTCTTTGCATTTCCAGGCAGGTGTGTTTATTCCTCAAAAGGGGAGCTACCCAGAATGATGGTGATGAAGATGGCCAGGACCCTCTAAGCATAGCTGTGCAGCAAGCCAATGCAGATATTGTCACACTGTATGTTAATCAAAAAGCAGACGGTAGATGTAGCTCTTCACTCCAGTGTTTACATGTAATAAACATTATTCTCCTCCTCTCTTTGTTTTTTTTTTCATCTTCCGGGCAGGTTGCGTCTGGCCAGGATGAATGAGGAGATGCGGGAGTCGGAGGGACCCTTCGGACAGCCAGGTCAATACCCAGTCAGCAGCCCCACTGAACAACAGTATAAGAAATGCATTCAGGAGTTTATCTGTCTCCACATAGCAGGTTGCTAATCAAATCCAGTGCAGGGGGTGCCAGTATTCACATGGTGAGAAATGTTGGGGATCTTACTGTAGATTTAGACCCATTGGAAATCTTTGACATCTCTTCATCAACAACAAAAAAAAAAGATTATTCACCGGATTATCTTTTTCTCTACATCAGTCTATGTTATCCTCACCTCTGCACAGTTTGCCAACATTTAAACCAGAGACCTGCCAGCAGTCAGCTCCCCTCTCAGGATCAAACAACAAGCTCAGTGTTTATCATTAATAATGTCAAATTTGACCAACTATCAAATGAAAACCAAAAAGATCAGGGCAAGTTTTAGATAGGTCGTGATCATCCGAGATCAGAGTGACTACATTGGTCCTCACATTAAGCCGTCAGCACAGAGCAATCATGCCCTCTGTTTAGAAGTTTCACAGGATACAGGATTATCTGAACCAAAGACCTGCCATGTCTAATTTTTCCCAACAGCATTAGGTTTCATTTCCTTGTCACTCTAAATTAAATGTTAAATGCGAGGAAGTAATAAATACTTCTTCTCAACACAGACTGCAAGCACTTCAGCTGCATGGTTTATCATGTAGATCTCCCAAAGTCATAAAAGTTACTGATTTAGGGCCCTTAGCTTAAGGTTCAAAATCACAGCAAGTCGATATTTGTATTTCGAACTGGCCATAATGATAGTTTTTAACCTGATTTATCTGAAACTGATTGTGGATTGTTGGTGATCAAAACCTAAACATTAAGCGTTCTGTTATAAGCCGAAGTAATTTGTTGTTTTTACAGTATGTTAAAGGAAACTTTTAGCATGGAATTCCCTTTAATGTGGCTGTTTTGGTTTCAGAAAACATGGAGTGTGCTATCCTTTAGCTTTCCTCCCTCTCAGTTGTTGAGACACTTGCACTTAATGATGTATGTAGTGGGAAAAATACTCTTTGAAGATTGAGGATGTTTTGATTGTTTGGTCCTCTAATTGGACATATTTGAAATAGTTACCTATACATTATGCTACTTCCAGGAAGAGGTCATTCATACCTGTGTTTGATCCACATATAAAGTCTACAGTCTCAGCAGTGGACTTGTGCTGCACTGTGTGCATGGATTCAATCTAGTTTATTGACACTTTTCCAACACAAATACAAGCCAAACAGAAAGCTATCCTCAATATTATTTCCGAGTAATACAGAGGTCATGAAGTCGGCTTCCAAGTCCTCCCAGATGTTCCCTATGGCCGATAGCTTAATGTCAAACAGTTGATTTCTCTGTTTACATTTAGTCAGGCTCAAAACTAATCGTTTAAAAGGATTTCAGTGTTTCAGAAAGCTGCAGGGAGCTTTCTGCTTGTTTTTTCCTGAAAGTCGTCTGTGGAGGTGGCACATTCAGAATGAGACGTAGAGCCATGATAGCCACTTTAATTGGAAATATACCGAGATGAAATTTGGCAAAATTGCTGTTTGAATAATACCGTTGCTCTCATTTCACAACTGTACAGTGTTTGTAGCCCAGTAATACCTGACAACACAAGGGTGATGCAGCCTCTTCACTGGCTTGTTAAAGATCAGTTATACCTGTGCTTTTTTTTTCTCTTTTTTTATTAATATATATATTTATTTATCTGAAGTTTTGCTTTATTATTACAGGGTGAGGTAGCATTTTGTTTAAATATTCTGACTGCGACGAGGGAAGACTGAAGCTAGCAATAACTGTGACAGAGAAAATGGTTTTTCAGATTATTTTGATCTACAGATTGATCAAGTGAAGCTTTTATAATTCTTTAAAAGCTGATAGATGCACTTTTTTTCTTACCAACAGTGATTTTAAATGTTTTTTTGTTGTTCTTTGTTTTTACATATGACAAATTCCCTGAGCAATAGTGCAATGAATATTTCACTGCAGATAATCACTATTTTTTGTATGATTTTTAACAACAGCGAAGATGGTATTTTTTTAAGCTGGATATATTTTGTTAGGATTTATTTTCTTGAGCACTCGCACAGCACTAGTATTATTTTCTCATAAGAAATTCTCTGATGATTCTTGATATCTAATCACTTGTTGGTGGAGTTATTCTGGAAGATGGACTATTTTTTTTATATAAATCACACAACGTATACTGTATATACAGTATTTATTTGTTAAAATGTTTGCTTTTGGTAATCTATTGTATCATGGCTAGCCCTATATTAGATTTGCTCTTTGTTTCTAATGCATGGGTAGAAGTTGCCCAAGTCCTCTAAAGCCCTGTTGTTTTTGTATTGTATTGTTTTTTACCTTCTCTACCCAGTGTATGTGAATATGTGACATTTAACATTGTTGAGTAACATGGATATCCACATCACTGCCAAATCATGACAGCAGTTCATGGAATTAGATTTAAAAGCAGAAATAAGTGGATGTGGGAAAAAAGACTGAATGGCCTTTCCCCCACTGTCTTACAACTAACAGGATAATGACTTCTTTTCTTTTTTTTCTTTTTTTTTACCCCTACAATAATAACTTAATAGCAGTGATGCAGTATAAGCTGAACAAAACGTTGCGTCATCTGAGACCAAATTGGCCTGCAGTAAAATGACTATGGGTTATTTTTTCCAAAATATGTTTTTTCCCTTCAAAGATGCCATGAACTGTTGGGGTTTAGTTTAGACCAAAGATAACTACAGTAACAGTTTTTCTGAGAACCAGTATGGTTTTATTCTTTAATGAAAAAACAACAACTTTTCTTCTCACTGAGGACTGTGCAAAAATGAATGTGATGTATTTGAGGACTAAACTTGGGTTTTATACCTTCAAAGTGAGTTTCACCTGACAAGTTTATAGAAAAAAGTTGTTTCACATGGTCTGTGGAAAATATGAGGTCAAATATTCATAAAATCTTGCTAACGAGGTATGATTGTTGCCCTTTACAAAAACTTTGTTTCTTTTTTAAACAATAAATCTTACAAAAGAAGCAGAAAGCCAAAATATAATATGTCTGCTTATATATGATATTTATTAGATTTACATGTACATGTAATATTTGTTTCAAAAGCTTGGTGACTTCCTTCAAGCAATAGAATTACGATGCTTATGTTTACAGTCGTGTTTACACAAGTTCAATTAAACCTCTTCAGAAGAGATTATAAAACAAACTTGTTGTCAAGTCACAAGCTTGTTGACTTGCTAGCTTGATAACTACACGTTTGCGATCACTAGCTTGATTCTGATCGGGACATTAAAGGTTGGATGTGGTATATGAACATGATAGTGACATCTAGTGTGTCTAGGTTGTTGTTGCAACAATATGAAGATCATTAAAGCCGCTGGGTCGCCAGGTTTGTTGCCGATACGTCAAGTGACCAGCCTGCAACGTGTCCAGTCACGAATGTATTGTAGAGGAGTTTAATTGACGGCTATCGTTAGCAAGTTAGCAAGCGAGTTAGCTTACCGATCCAGGATGACAGTAGCCGTTTCTGTGTGTGTTTTGATGCCGTGGAAGTTTTCTATGTGCGTACATCTAGTGTAGGTTTCACCCAAATTTATTCTAGTTTCTGCTCTTCTCTGGTCTCTCCTCTTCTGAGACTGATAACGATATCTCCGGGTCTCAGAAGCAGCTGCTTAACTTGCCGACTGCAGCATTTTTCCCAGTGCCGGCCTCGCTGTGCTGAACATATTGTTGGAACATAGACCGTATTTGGCAACCCAAAATGGTGGCCGCTATGTCTGGTAGATGTAAACAGAACGGCATTGTCGTACCCGTTAAAATTTATATTATATTTTAATTCAAATGTAGTTTTTCAAGGAAGTGCTGTAATTTCATTCTGCATCCCCCCTAAATCCCCACGTGGAGGTTTGCTTTTTGTTTTTTTAAATATAGTTTTTTATTAAATTGTTCCATATTCAACCTTTAAGTTTACCCAATTAAAAGGTTGTCTCAAAACTGTTTGTAATCCATTCTTTTTTAATGAAGTCTAAATAACATAAGAATGGTGACAACACTGCAATTCCATGATTGTTTGCTCTAAATGTGTGTTTTTACAGATTTAACAGTCATTAGCCCGATTAGCTTATGAGCCATTTCTTTAGTTAGCCATAGCAAGCTAATGTTAGTCTTTGTATGTGGAGCATACCTGCTGCAGATTCAGTTGGTTACCGTAAACATAATGAGCAATTTAACAGTCGGAAAAACATTGTAGGCCTATTAATCCTTTAGGGGAAATCATATTAATGCTGGAAAAAAAAAGTAAAAATCAGATGACAATGTGTTAAAAAGTTGGAAATGAGACCATGAGATACGTTGTTAATAAATCAAATGACTGCAACGCCCTGATAAGTTTTGCACAGTCCCCGGCCTGAATTTGGCTTTGCCCGCTAAATGTCTTTTTTTTTTTAAGTTCATGGCAGTGATGGGAAGAGCAACTCAGTCATTTTCCTCCTCCTTTTTAGTCAGCAATAGATGGAAAGCACTTTGAAAAACACACCACCCTCTCTCAATGCAGCCTTTTCTTATTTTGTGCAGTATGTGGTTTGACGGCTGACAACAGAGTT
The DNA here is from genome assembly GCA_029874935.1 of Atherina boyeri. Classification (NCBI taxonomy): domain Eukaryota; kingdom Metazoa; phylum Chordata; class Actinopteri; order Atheriniformes; family Atherinidae; genus Atherina; species Atherina boyeri. The sequence goes on from JAPMNP010618845.1 coordinate 6,585, forward strand.
CACTGATTTTACAAGTCGGATGATGTTGTGACTGACAGAGCAATCACTTGCATTAAGCCAATGAAGGATTACATATTGTACAGCTTGGTTTATCTGCAGTGACTGTTGTGTATATAAATGAAAAACTATTTACACTCCTTGCTTCTAAAAATGCCATTTTTCTAACTTTCTTGTATTTTTCTGTCTCTGTTATCTGTACAATTTCTTTGAAAATTGCAAGAAAATCTGTCTCTGAATATACTGTAGTTGTGCATATTAACACTACTCAATGCTTATGTTTCCTTCAAGCGTGCTCTAAAATGATACTAAAAATAAACAGAATGTGTAACTAAATACTAACCTCTCCCTTTGCATCTTTGCTTCATTTCTAAGATCTTTTGACAGAGTTGTACTAACTTTATCCTACAGCATTAACAGAGCCTATTCTGTGAGGAACAGGTATGCGTTACAGGAGTAATGTATTTGATGATAAGATTACACAATACGTTTTAGTTGTCTAGTTAAAATTGTTGAACAAGTACACTAAAAACGGACATCTTGGCTGCTTAATACTAAAAAAAAAATGTAACTGCACATTTTTAGATTGAATAATAGAACTATGAAGCCAGATTTACATGTACTCTGATACATATACATGTAAGCTACTCTGACCTTCACATCTCTGTTCATGACAGGTTCTTTAAAACCTTTGCTCCTGAACTCATCTCTTTTCTTTAGTTTGGCTTTTGCATGCATTGGTCAGTGTTCCTTTTATCTCTGTTCTTTTTATGTTTGCATGCTTGAACTACTTTATTGCTGAATGCTATCGTGTTTTACTTTGCTACATTTTCATTTGCTTTATTGGGTTCTGTTTGATTAATTTGCTTGTTTCAGCTTTTTTTTCTGAACTTTTAATGTTTCTCCTGTGTCACTTAAAGAATAGTTGGTCTCCTAAAGTATGCTAAAACATGATCAAGATTATATACTTTCAATCCATCTAAAACACCATTATAAGGAGCTCCTTTGTCAGCCATCAGAGCTCCAAGACGTGGTGGGTAAGAGTCTTTCCAAGGTTTTGGCAGTTTATTCCAGATCTTCTCAGTATGTGTGAGTTTACATCTTCAGTTCTCTGCACAGATGTTCAGTAAGACGAGGGAAGTTTATTGGGATAGTATATTTCATATATAAAAGTAATTAAATGTACTTTGCATGCTAGATCATAAAGATAAATGCAAACAGTGAAATCATTATCATTAAAACATAATTAAAAGTGTGGAGAAATAAAAACGTATAAAATAACATGATTTATATTTTTTAGCATGGATATGGAAAGTGTCTACATTTAGTGAGAGTTTTAAGTCTAAACCTGTAAGGTTTAGGTCTAGGCCATTGGTTCCCCACCTTGGGTCCCCCAATAGCACAAGGCTTTGTACAGTCAAACACTTTGTTCACATGGAACCAGCATTTTTTTAAGCCTGAAAACGTAATTTTTTAAAAACCAGCTTGCCGAGTCCCACACATAGACCAATGTGTGGTGCGGCGCAACAGATTCCGCACTGCACCTTTTTATAAGTTTTGGTGAGTTGCAACCGCTCAGTGGATAAACCAGCGCATCACTGGTGTGCTGGTTTATTAATGAGTCATTTTGCAGAACTTCATAGGCTGTTGGGTCCATTTAACTTTCATCAGCTGTGTTAGAGCAGGGAAACATTGAAAACCTGTAGGATTATGGTCCTTGTTGGACCAAATTGAATAGCCCTGTACCAAGTCAGAAATAAAAAGGCTACTTAATAGGCCACATCTGAGCAAGTGATGTGCAATATGGTGCAGAGTTTTTCAAATGTTGGTTCCAACCAGACTGACATGTCTTTGAATGAGTGGCTTCTGTTTAGTTGCTCAACTAGAATCCCACACAGGATTTCTGAAATCCTCTTGCTTTTCTCACCAAAACAAAGATTTACATGCTCTGAACAACCTTTGTCCTGTGACTTCTTACAGCAGGGATGTCCAGCTCTGGTCCTTGAGGGCCGTAATCCTGCAGGTTTTCCATGTTTTCTGCTGGAGTCTAGCACGTTACTTTGACTCTGGTTTATTTTTTTTTCCATCCATGAATTGTTTGGTTTCACTGAGCAAACCCAAGAATATATCTTTTTAAACATCATCAATTCAGTTTGGCACATTTAAAAAGTGAATGATGGATATCGAGGATTATTAAGCCAAATGGGAGCCACAGGAAAAGCTCTGAATATTTTCAGGACATATAGATTAAAGTTTTTTATGTTAAAAAAGTTCTGTTTCTCTTATTGTGATGTTTTGTTGCAGGTTTAAGATTAGGAAAGGATTAGGAAATTTATTCTGAGTGTGCAGGAAGTAAAAGGGTTGGAACATTTTTCAGAAACACCAGTAGATTCATGTAAAATTAATGTGCACTGTCCCTTAAAACTAAAGAAAGAAACTTTCTCTGCAGGGCATGGGCCATTTATAACTCTGGTACTGCAACTAACCATTAACTTTTAATTAATTTGGAAATTATTTTCTAAATTGCATCATAATGCAGTGATAAAATACAGAAAAAGCAGCTAATTTTTTTTCATTTTTGAAGAGTCGTGGTAAAAATGAGAAACTTTTACATCCACCACAAGTCTTAAATTCTTTCTCACTCAGGAATTTTCATCCCCCTTTTATTAATTAACAAAGCCCAGAAGCTCTCATAGACACAAAAGAGTTCAGCTGCTTTTGTTGTAGATGTAGATTCAGTGGTTACCATGGCGACGGGAAGAGCGAAAGCTCAGTATTTGGAAAAGCTGAAAGACTAGAAGCTTCATGGTGTCTCAGCCTGTTTTGGGCCCTTCACTCATGAGCCTGAACCTTTAATATAAAAGACTGCTCAAAGGAATTCAGCTCTGTGAATTTTCGCCGCCATTTGACGTTGTGTTTCTTCTTTAGGAGACGCTACATACCTTGACATCTTTCGAGAATTTTCCCATATGGCATCCCACAACCCAGAGAAGCTGAAGCGAAGGAGTTTGCACTTTCGACATTCCTTCAGGTAGTTCAACAAGAGTCCAGAGAGGAATACGTAATGCTGGAGTAGAGCATTAGTCACAGCTGGGGTGTGATGACAAGTGACCCCCAAGGAAAAAACCTGAGGTTTTCATAGATTCCAAGATGAAACTACCTGCTCTAATGAACTCCACTGAGAAATTTGCCTAAATTCAATACAAAATTGTAATAAAGCTAAAAGATGCATTGTATTTCAGATGAAACCTATTTTGATAAGACTTTGTTCTTTGAGGATTTGCTGGTCTTTTCCTCTTAAATATGTATAGACATAATTTTCCTACTATTTTAAATGAGCACGTGTTTTATATGCTTATTGTCAATGTCTGGTCCGTTGAAGGAATTTCTTTATATGAATGTTTGTTTTTCCGTAATGTGTAATGCATGCATGCACTCCATTATATTTCATACTCAAACTTGAATTCAGCTACACATAGGTGTCATATCATTGTTAGTTATAATTATCTTGAAGTGTCAGTGTTATTTCTCTTGCTGAGCAGTTTGTTTTGATATGAAATGGGTTTATTTAGCATTGACTATGCTGGTGTAGTCCTTGTGATGTTGTGTTGGGATGTACTTAGCAGTGCCACTATGAAATGCAGTGTTTATGTTCCTGTAAACATGCTGTATAAGCAACAAATGTTAATATATCTGAAGGAGAGCTGGGTGGAAATAAATGTTGCCATGTGGTTGACTGACTCCCACTTCTTTCCTTGCAAGTGAAACAATAGCGCCCTCTTGTGTTAAAATGGGAAAATCAGTTTTTAGATTTGAATATGTCAATCTAATCTAGGCAACATGTCAGAAAACAAAGCTCTCTTTGCAGAGGCAGGCAAAGTGTTATCAAAATGGTTTTCATTGTCATTATCATCATTTATAGTTACTGTTCCTCCTACTACTACTTAACAGCTCTATCATAGCATCATGTGTTGTTTAGGAAAGCAAAAATTGTGATATTATATAGACTGCATTATCTGCATACGATCATTATTACTGCATAAATTCACGCTTGTTATTAAGTATTGTAAGTTCAAAGATTATATAAACACTGTATGTATGCTATGATGTAAAAACAAAACAATAGAAGAAATAATATTCCGAATGGCTCTTTAAAAGGAACGGCTCCTCAAGATACAGCTCTCTTCAAAGAGCCATAAATTTCGTCTTCGCAATAGACGATCTTCGGTTCCAGTGACGTCATCACGTCTCACCAACGCCGTTGGCAGGACAGGAAGCAGGAGAAGCGGAGATCCGTGATGATGATGATGATGATGATGGAGTTCTGCCCTGGCAACGGTGTTGGTGTTGCTGACATCTGACATTTTGAATGTTTCGGTGCAGAACATGCTCGCCTGTTGCGCAATGTGAATGTGCGTCGGAGTCAGACATGACTCGGATGCTGGTTGCAAGCTAGCTGGCTGGCTGTCAGCGCTCATCCGTCCCGCAGCAGTCGGAGCTCCGGCGGGGAGGCAACAGCCCAGCTGATCCGCTGCAGCACCACACGGAGACCGGCGAGAAGATGAGGAGGCCTTGATGTCAGGTCGGCGACAGTGTGCTAAATCCACAAATCCAGGTATTGTAATTTGTGATGGATGCTGGTTTATTTAGCCTAGGCTAATCTCAGACAGCAGAGGGGGAAAATCCTGACCCTGCTGTGGCAACCGGACAGAATGTGGAAACCTACTATGTGGATGAGAAGATAACTCATGTGATATTGAACAGTTACAAGTGTTACCGTGCTTGTAAATATTGAGGCTGATTTTTCTTGGCAAAAGAAATGTGTCAAGTATGAACTCTCTTTAGCATCTGTGTCATTGATAAGGTCCAAAATAGAAAATAGTCTTATTAGCCAGAACATGATGTATGAAACTGTTATTGATCCAGTTATATTTGGTTTATCGG
>JAPMNP010618938.1:0-10009 GCA_029874935.1 Atherina boyeri
TCATAAGCCTTGCCAGTGACTTGAGCAACCCCTTAAACTGAGCAAGCATCACCTCCAGGCCTAGCTCAAGAGGGGAGCCCCAATGACCCACATCCGGGGAAAGGAAACTCTTATTGAGCTACGCTTTGTCAGGCCCCTCCTCTAGAGGCCTGTTTGCCATGGGTGACCCAACCAGGGGCACAAGCCCACAACAACATAGCTCCTAGGATCTTTAGGGGGTGCAAAACTTTAATTTTGGAGGCAGTAAAGTTGTGGTAAGTCTAAGGTCAGATCTGATTTAATAACAGAAATAATTATTTTTTTCCCAATTTCTAATGTTGGATGCAGAGTGAAATTTATGTGAAACCTACAAGTGAGAGGAATTTATAGATACCACTTACAGTTGGTTTGCATGAAAGATATTATTTTTACTAGATTATCGCATAAAGGGCTAATTCCATCATGCAATTTAACAAAGAAAGTGTCTCTTGGAAATGTCATAGCCTCTAGGGAAGAAAGATTTGACTAGTTTAAATTATTCTAGCTAAGGATGTGATATTTGAGTCTGAGAAAGCACCCTGATGGATGATCCTGGTGTAGAGACAGAAACTGTTAAACATGTTCTTCTGCAGTCTTCCTTGTATTCCACCCAGCGACAGGACAATTTTGGACATTTCTTAGAGAAAGTCTTCAATCTTGGATCCATTCTGAGTGAATCGAAACAACAAAAAACTACTGTATTTCCTGCACTGTTTTACAATCTGGACTGAAGGGGGCAGCATATAGATTCTTACCACTTATACATGTATATTCATTCAGTCAAAATAATTCAAATACTAGGAATAATAAACTTAACTGGCAAAATCATATAATCCGTACGGTTAGATGCTCTTTGTCCGGTAAAAACAAGCATCTTCCAATTGTGCCAGTTTGCAACACAGGCTTATAAATGAATGGTCTCTAAACACACATATCTTTTAGAAAAATGGCCAGTCTGTTTTTTCATCAGACTTGTTTATTAAAAGATTTTTGTCTTTTTACATAGTGTTAAATACAATCTCTCAAGAAAACAGAGGACTGAAAGCATATGATGAGAAAATCATTTATGTCCTTTTAGACCTGCCGACACATGATAATCACTCTGTAATAGTTTTAAAACTCAATGCAGCTGACCGCTGTCATTCTTCAGTTCAAAATAAAAGAAAACCTTTTTCTTTTTTCAGTTTATAGCATATCTGTGCAAAATAGGGAGAGTTAGGTCCCAGAGCCCATAATCCAGCAGCTTCTTCACATTGAAGGCCATAGAGAAACTGTAAATGTACAGCCTTCTATCTTCCATTGGGATGACCATGCATTTCAGGTGTGTAAGTCAGAAGAACAATCATGACCCACAGATGCAGTACCGCCTGGAGGAAAAAAAAAAGGTTGAGGAGTTAAAGCTTTATTGACCAACTAGCGTAACATGTCAGAAAATAAAAACTCACCATATACAGGATAACAAAAATTCTGGCCATGGGGTAGCGCCTCAGGAAAATTCCCAGTCTTATGCTGTGAGATAAAAAAAAAGAATAAGTCTACTGGTCACTATGGAAGTTTTTTATAGGAGAAAACATGATATACACCCAGTACAGAGGATCTTTTCACATGCTAGGAGGCACCAATCCTAACATGTTGCAGATCATAATCATGGGGTGATCCTCAGCTAAAATACTACCAAGCATCACCATCCAAACAATCTAAAGCCCAAGCAATTACATGGGTTATAACATAAACTACAACATGAGAACAGCACTGTTCACTTTAGGGCTTCTGTTAATTTCTCCACTTCAAGCAAACCACACAAACATGGTGTCATATGAAAGCAGAGACTCTGCTGATTACAAAGATGGCTGTCCTAGAAAAAAAACTGCATTCTAGCTGCCAAAGAGTACCAAACAAAACAAAAATCATTTGGTCATAAAGTACGTCTCATTTTTGCTCTTTTGAAGTAAAAATATATTACAGTTTTTAAAAAAAACAAACAGCTAATGTGTTATCCTAAGACTCCACCTTTGTTTGAAATGAATCATACATGTCCTGGTAGTTTCTAATAAGATGTAAGGGTTTAATAGTGAAGTATTCACTCTTCCTATGTTAAACTATCGGGGTTCACTTCTTTATGGATCTTTATAGTGTTTCTAAGGTGAACTTGGGGGCTCCCCTGGATTCTCCTGACACTGACCACTGAGAGGTGTCCATCATCAACCTCGGCTGATGGCTTCCTGAGATATTTATCTGTGTAACACCTCTATTAAAACATCTGTAAAACTGCTTACGTTAACTTTTTAACCTGTCTTCTTCCACCGTTTCTCATCAGACATTAGTTTACTCATTCCTATATTACTTGGGCTGCCATCCTCTGGTTTTCACTGAAAAGTAATGTGGTTTTATTTCAGGAGGAGATAACCATTTCAATTTTCCACTGTGTTCCAGATGATTTTTTTCTGATACAGTAACACATCTTGATTCTGATCTCATATGTCTCAGCTTTCTTTTGAGGCCAGGATAACACATAAAACCCTTGTAATTGCAAACATATATACCATTTATTTTGGGGATGTCATTTCGGACAGGCCGAAACAACAGGCCTCGTCAAGAAGAGGTTAATCGTAGCACGGTAGCAGGATCAGTGATGGCTCACCTGAAGCGGTCAATAGTACTGGCTGCCTTTCGAACTTTTCCATACACCCCTGGACTGTCCTGGTCACTGAAGAGTATGGGTGCGTTTCTTTGACGCGTCCCTACCAGGTACAAAAATATCATAACAGCTATTAAGTGCATTCAGTCCAAACATGATCAAATATCAACTCAAAATGTGACATTTTACCAGCTTATTATTCTCTAAACCAAACACAAATAGCAGTTTCTTGCACCTGGAGCCTCTAGGCCGCTCATGTTGATGGCTGGCCCTCCACTTTGTCCTCCCTGGACGTTCTTCAGCTGCTGCTCCAGACGCTCCAGCTGGAAGACAAGCGAGCTTTTTTCTGTGCCCAGAGCCTCTAACATAGTCTGTTTCTGGATCAGCGTCTCTGTCAGCTGGTGGAGTCGATTCTCCAGCTCCGTTTGGCTGCTACTACTGAGAGTCTTGTTGGTCAGCTGCAAGAATAGATACACACAGAGGCAAAGTATTATTTGAGTGGTTTTAAACTGGTAAAAAATTAGAGGCTGCTTATAGACACAATAAGGTGACTAACCTGATTTCTGAGTTTTTGGATTTCATCTTCTCTGTCTTTGATTCGGCTCTGTAGAGTAGTTTTCGCTCGATGCTGCTCATCCTCAAGGTACTGTAGCTCCTACAACAGAAATTACAAAAAACATCCGAAATAACACAAACTGTTATTAAAAATCCACACTGTTACACCGTTAGACATCATCACGGTGTCTTACTTGTTTGTAGCGCTCCACTTCAGCCTCCAACTCTTGCTTAGCTCGATTCTGTAAGGCCTGTTGCTCCTCTATCTGCACCTGCTGCTCCCGCCACGTCTCCGCCTCTGTCAGGGCCTGAGTCTCCAAATCCTACGAGAAAGACCATACCTCTTCTTTAAATAAGAGTTCGGCACACCTCAGTGGGGCTTGAAATTACAGCAGGCTAACATTGGGAGCATCTTAATCAATCTGATATTTGTTTCTACAGAGCCCAACCTGATTACCTGAGTACCTACCCATCGCACAGAAATGGCACTTTTTTTTTTTAACAATATATTTATTAACATTTCTTACATAAAAATACATTTGCATTTACAAATATGTAGATATATCAAATATGTAGATCTGTGCTCTCTTAATGAAGACACCTGTTTTGGTACAAGTGTTGTAAACAGAACAAAACCGAACAAATAAACATTACATACATATATCACAAACATACACTTCTCGGCCATGAAACATTTTATGCATATTTTAAGGGCTTAATACCATTGCTGGTATTTGAACTCAATCCTGTTACAAGGGTTACATGACTACTTATTCCTCTTCGTTGTCATTTGATAAATCGATACCGATACAAAAGCATTGAACGGTTTCCATATCTCTTCAAATATGCCTTGCCATCATTTTTGTATGTACATTACTCTCTCCAAAGGAAAGGTTGTCAGCATTTGTTTTACCCAATATGTAACATTTGGTCTGCTGATCTTCTTCCAAAACATTGCAATGGATCTTTTGGCATGTAAAAGACACATGTCTATTAGTATTCGTTCACTTTTGTTGTATTTATGACCTTTTGGATAAAGACCTAGGACAAAGAACGCAGGATCCATTGGAATGTTTTTTGAAATCATGTTTTCTATTGCTCCTTTAACTTCTTCCCAAAAAGATTTTAGCTTGCTGCATTGCCAAATACAGTGGAATAATGTCCCCTTCAGAAATGGCTCATTTATTACCCAGATACATCTCTATGAAAGTTTCCATAACAGAATTAATGATATTTGATATAATTGCATTAATATTTCCAGCCAGTTTGAACATCTCACCTGTATCTCTGTCCGCAGTGTGCTCACTCGTCCCTGCAGTTTTTGGATCTCCTCCCTCTGCAGCTCCTTTTCATGACGCAGGTCTTCCAACTCCAGAGCTATGGCCCCACTGCCTTCCACTGCTTCCAGTCCAGCTCCCTCCTTTAGACTGCTGATCAGCTTCTCTTTGGACTTACAAAACATCAAAGTATGATTAAAACTGTTTAGAGGCACCAAATAAGAAAGTATGAGGTAGAAGGTTTCCTCCAGAACCGAAACAAGCCTTACTTGTAGGATGCGTGATGCTTTGTGCTTGTAATCTTGTAGCTCTTGCTTGGCGGACTCGGCTGCAGATTTGGCACTTTTCAGTTGCTGTTGGAGGTCGTCCACCTTGACCTTCTCATCTGCTGCTCGTCGGTCTGCTGCAGTTACAGTTTCTGCGAGAGTCTGCCTCTCGGCCTCTAATTTGGACAAGCGGCCAGCATACTCACTCTGCACAAGAACACAGAGCTGATGAGTATCACAATTTCCAGATTTAACACTTGAAAATAAAGGACACATGATTTTCAACATGTGAACCTGCATCTGCCGATAGCTGTCCTGTTCTCGCCTGACAGCCTGGTCAGCTTCTCGAAGTCTCTCCTGTATCGTTTCAAGGGCTTGGGACTGCATGCTGCTACCCTCTGTGTGGTCTTGCATGATTCTAAAGAATGAATAAATAAATACAAATACTGACTTCACAAAATAATTAAAAACCTAATCTGATTCTTGTTGGAAAAAGTTGTGAGAAGGGTGCACCTTGATCTCTCAGTCTGTGCTTCCTCTAATGCAGCGCTGCGGGATTTTACAAGCTGATCAGCTTCATCAAGTCGGATCTTTAAGACTGCAAGTTGACCATCTTTGGCAGAGAGAGCTTCAGTGAGGTCATCAACCTGTGACCGAAGATCTCGTAAGGTGCGGTTGGTCTGAGACTGGTCCGAGTTCCACCTGTCTGCACGCAGCCGTGCCTGATTTAGTTCTACAGGAGTGGGAGAAAAAAACAAACAAAAAACAAGCAAAAACAATGTAATCACAACAGACAGAGGGGAGTAGAAAGGTAGAGGTTTTGTCTTCTTCTTCACCATCTTGTAAGTCTTTTGCCCTCTGAATGACTGAAGCCATCTCCTGGTTGAGGGACGCCACCTCACTGCGCAGCAGCTGGTTCTCCAGACGCAGACTGGACAGAATCTGGCTCTGTGGTTCCTCGGTTGGGGGAGGGGGCTCCTGTTTGCTGGACTCCTGGGGGGCAGCCAATCCTGAGTCTGAACTCTCGGGTGTGTCTACAGTGGCCAAGTGGGTGCCAAGAGAAAACACAAAAAAAAATTGGATGAAAGTTGTTAAGCAACACTGTTGATGCTGTGTGGAACACGTTCTCGTATGCATGCACAATACACGCTCCACCCAACGATGCTGCAGTATGTTGTATGCAGGTGGTTGTAGCCTGCAACATGTCAGCAGAGGCATTAAAGAAGACTGCACATGGGAATGCTACAGTCAAGAATGTACCATATGCTACGAGAAAATAAAAATGACAGAAAACACCAACAGAGTCTACGTCAGAGGTCTGCAATGTTTGCTAATTTCTCAACGGAAATCAAACACACGTTGTTAGTCAGCACAGTTGTAAATTAAAGTAAAAGAATCTGTCTGAGGGAATTATACTCTAGTTTACTCGAAAACCAGTACAGAAGGGTTGAAGAACCATAGGTTCCAGACCTAGGTTCTAGGTAAAGTTCTCTCCGCTTTGTCTTCTGCACACACTATTCTACAGCAGCCAACAGAGTTTATGCTTAGTCCAGCTTCTCTGCTTTTAAGATATTTAGCTGCGCAATAAGTGTATTTGATCTATAAATTTTGCTTAAAAAAGCATCAATGTTGTTGCCATGACTGACTATGTGCACTCCTCGTATGATCTTTGCTCCATACAACCATCTCTGCATCCAAAATAACTTTGGACACACACCAATCCAAAAGAGGAATTTAGCCTTTTCTTATTTTTTACTGACCATTGAATGAAAATACATCAAATGTGCTGAAACTGAAGATGACGGTTAGAAGTACAACCAATGGAGCATGTCCAGCATAAAAATGACGTGGGATCTTAAATATGTTCTAAAAATTATTTTAAAAAATAGGGAAAACACTTCACATGGTACCATTGAGGATATAGTTTTAACCATTTTCTGTAGTCAGTTCATTCATTTACAGGAATAATTTGTTCTTATAAAGTTATCATTAACAGTTTTACTCAAATAAATTGATGTAAATCCAATTAATATCAGCTGCTTAAAGAAATGTAAGAGTAAATAAAAAATTTAATTTAAATTTTTCCTCAAACATCATAGTTAAAATATTTGACATAATATCTCCTCTGACTAAAACTTAAGGTTTAGTTGAAAACATTAATCATTACAGGTACAATCTAATATTCTGGCGTGTCGAGCGGAATTTATGTTCCTGTAAGTGAATAAACAAACAGTCAATTAAAAAAGGACTATTTTTTTTTTTTGTCATAAGCATAGCAGCAGCCTACTGGCTGGGCTCATACCTTGACTCTGTTCTTTAGCAGAGCTCTCCTCTGATGTTTTGATGCTGTGAGCAGACAGTGAGCTCATGCTTGAGGCTCTGGATACAGCACGGGTAGACGGGGGTGTGGATGGGGCTGAAGGGACAGTGGAAGGAGGAGGTGTTGGGGAGTGAACTTCTATGCCCGGATCTGCCACTTTCATAAGTTCCCTTCTTGAATCGCTCCTGTTGCTGACTGGAGGATCAGAGCTGTTCAGGAAGTCAAACAGAACGTCTTCATCCACATCCTGCTCGCTCTTTCTGGGCCTCACAAAGCCAGATGAGGTCTTGGCAGAGTTATGAACATTGCTGCCAGAACTAGAAGGTGTACTGGGCACATTGGCTGTCCCAGCCAGCAGGGTTGCATTAGATCTCTTGATGTTGCCAGCTGCAGCAGAGATGTAACCCGTTGCATCATGAGAGGATGTGTAGGCATCATGAATCCCATCTGGGTTTGACTGAAAAACTGCAGAACTGTACTCAGCTTCGAGAGCAGATTGTCCATCATAAGATGATGAAAAGGAAGATGTTCTTTCCTGGTTCTTACTAAGGGCTGTGGCAGCTCCTTGGTCTACTTTATTCAGGAAGTCTTCAGCTTTCCCAGCAAAATCAGAAAACCAAGACATTTTGCATCCTAGAGGTAGAAAGATAACAGTAGAATTAGAGAATGAAATATGTTAAAATGTGATATATTTCTCTTTTAGTTTAAGGATGCAACATGTTTTGTTTAGTTGTTTTTTTTAAAATGATCACATAAAGGATAAAAAGCTGTATGTTAATGTGTAACCTTCCAAAACATTTCAAAGTTTAAGCCCTGTAAGCAGTGGTGGCTTATAAGTCATATAATCAATATGTGGGGATAAATCTGAGCAATTGAAGTGTCAAATCAGACTTCATATTCTCACATTGTTTCTTCAAATCCATAATATGCGAAGAATTATGAGCTGAATAAAAAGTACCAATTATAACAACCACTCTTATGCAAATTGCTCAATTCTGGCACTTGCTGTTCTCTTCATTACTGAATGGTGGGATTGTGCTAATATCTAAAGAACTTCTCAAGGCCTTTTGGAAAAAAGTGAATGTCTTTTCATCCAAAAAGGGATTTAGAATAATCTCCAGATTATTCAAATTGTCTTCAGTGGTATAGATTTTTAACATAATGTGTCCAAGACTGAGCAAATTCAACACAAGAGTATAATGTTGTGTTTTACGCTCAAGAAGTCTCCAACAACCTCAAAACCTTATCTAGGAACCATTCAGGAAACTCATGCAGCCATTTGTGGCAGTTTTCATATGACTGCAAAGATGAATATGGAGCTGTTTGGCTAAAGTAAGAGTAATAATGTTTAACACAGTAAAATTATGCCCCCCCCAAAAAAAAGGGTAAAAATCAGTAGCTGAGCAGCTTGTTTGATGTATAAATGATGCATCAAAACAGTGTTTTTGGTGACAATGTGAGTGCTTCAGTCAAAAAGCTGAAGTCGAACCATCAGGGAATTTTTCAACAAAAAAGTGGTTTGGCAACCCCAGAAATCCAGCTTGTAAAGTTTAAGAAGAAGACATGGATGGCTATGACCTTATCGTAATCAGGTCAAGTTTGAAAATGGGATATAAAGGTTGGAATTTCATAAAAAATAATACACTGAAAATCCAAACATAATGCGGAAAAAGCTATAAATATTTCAACAAGATTATGCTTAAAGTGTATACAAGAAGGTTTTTTTAAGCTAAGGGAGTTACTTCAAGGCCACACAGAGTGCCTACTTTTCCCATGGATTGTTATCACATATAGTTTGGTTGAATAAATGGCCAGTAATATCTGCATGCATTGGATCAAACAAGATGTACTCATTCAACACATTAAAAAAATTACATCAACATCAGCCTCTCACAAGTTTTAAAAAAGACAACCGTGTCTTCAAACATTAATTTAACGATAAATAATAAAATAATACAGCTCATTTCAGCAAACATTTGACAAATCTGTGGATGATAACAGAGCACACACTACTGTGAAATGACAATTTGTGTATAGCTTTTATTTACTTACAGAGTAACATAATTTTTCATGAATATCTTCCAAATCAACCTAATCTATATTCAAGGTATCTAATTATTATAACAGAATATTAACATTTTGGTGGTTTGCAGTGCATTCAAACCCCTCGTCTCTGATAGGGTGCAATTTAGGGAGTGTTACCCTTTAAAGCAGTATGACAACGACATTACATATTTCATATTTCAAATAATATACTTTAAGAAAAATAAAACTGGCCTCAGGTAAGCTTAAGAGCTTAATATTCAATAAACAGCAGTTTATGCACAGACAAAATGCTAACCTATGCGGTTATATTTGCCTATCAAATTAGTTATCTCTTTAAAGAAACCAGACTGCTTCTAGCAAAGATACTTAGAAATAAATATAAAAACAAAGATCTCAGAAGTCGCTAGCAGTTGTGTCATCGAGAACAAAACTAGTATTTACAGTTTTCTGGATTAACTCTAGCAGCTAAAGCTAACAAGTTAGCTGGCTCCTGGAGGAAAATCTCCAAACGTACCGTTTAAAACAACCCGTATATGCCTGAATGTCTCTCCAGTCACCTGCCTATCCCCGAGGTTTGGTTATTAAATATAAAAGAGAAAACCCGTTATAATAAACATAGTCAAATGTCATTAACCGACTAACAGGATATCCGCGAGCTTCTCTCAATACGTGGACCAGGAAGAGCTCTAAGCAAGGACCCCACAACAGAGCGTCCTCAGAAAAGCCTGCTCAGAAATTAACCAATGAAAAGCCTCTTGCTTGTCAACTCTCACAGACAGACATATATATATATATATATACATACATACATACATACACGACACCATAGACTGTATATATTGAATACAAACACACACACACACACACACACACACACACACACACACAC
>JAPMNP010618961.1:0-10537 GCA_029874935.1 Atherina boyeri
TTTTAATGTCTTTTAATGTCTTGCAACAACTCAAAATAAAGATGATACATAATTCTTACATATGGCACCTTTAAAGGGCTGTGGTGAATAGTTTAGCTTCTCTTTAGCTGGCTCTTAAAAGATGTTTCTATGGTATGATGTAGCCATTCAGGTACATAATATCGATAACATATTCATCTGCTCTTGAACCTCACTTGTAAATAGGTGCAGAGGGATTCAGCAGACTATATGGTAGCAGTTCCGACTATATTTACCATAGTAGGGTTGTAAGTTGGCTTATCATAGTACTTGTGTGGTTATGTGTTATAATGTGACATGTTTGGGGTATTCTTGTGTTCTACTGGAATACCAACTTTGGAGGTAGGCACCACAGGACATTTTTTAGGCTTTTAATTTTGCTTTAGTTTCTACTTCACCTCATTGGTCTTTCATTGGTAACAAATTGAGTGTTTCATTAGAAACTGGAGAAGGAACTCTAATAACATAAAACTGGCCAAGTATGACACATACAATAGGAAAAGTTAAATAAAACTAGTCAGAATAAAGCGTAAATAGAAATACATGATATATATCACATAATGTCTAATGGAATCATTTGTAAGAAGCATTTCAGTTTTGTAGGCCAACCAGGACTCACTGAAAGAAAAGAAACAAAGAAAAAATATTTTCTGTTTAAGTGAAACTGAATTTAAAATGAAAAACAAATATGCAAACTTAGCAGTCTACGGAAAATGTGACAAAAGTTATTTATAAAAAAAAAAAAAAAAAAGCTTGATAGTGCCCTGTCTGCGCAGTTCAGTCTATGGTTCAGACGCGCAGAATTTAGGGGTGTATGACAATCAGAAGTGTGACTGACGGGGCGTGAGTGTCACATGTCACCATAAACAAGCTGCAGTTTGACACCTCGCGCAGAGCAGAGGCACGCTCTCTTTCTCTGGTCCAGCAGGAGACGGACGGCAATGGCGAGCAGTGACAGTCAGGCAACTTTTGAGTCGTGGTTAAGTAAGTGAACACAGATTTGAAAACAAAAAAATAAGTTTATATGAACTTTACAACTGCTTTTTTTTTTTTTTACGTGCGATGAAATGCTAGCTTGCATCTCGTCGCTTTATTCCACTAACGGTCGCGGTAAACTGAGCGTTAACCGTCACGCCATTTGAGTATCCAAACTTATTGCGACAGGGAGATGTTTTATGTGGGAGTAGGTGCTGACCATGTCGCTTTTATTTGAATTGAAAAATAAGTTTTTTAGCATTAAGCAGAAAGTATTGCTGGAACAGGAAGTTGCTTTGCCTTGCGCGTGCTTGAGAAGCGCTCAGCGGTTTTGGTGTGCGCGCGCTCCGTGGTACTAATATAGTTTCCAATGTGTAGCAGTTGATTGAGAGTAAGGACCTTAACTCAGCTACAAATTTTGGCCCCTCATGAATATTTTCTTCCAGTTACCCTTTTTTAGATTTACCTAAATGAATAAATGTTGCACCCCCCCTTTCTTGTGAATTTTAACCCCACACATGCATCCGTTTTACAGCTTTTACCTCATGATTAACATAAAAGTAGCTATAGAAATTTTGAATTCCACAGATGATGCATAACAAAATATATGTTTTTATCACAAACTACCTAATAGTAGATAAGTGGAGCTATTTTCAGTACTGTCAGAGGCAAATGAATTATTTTGTTCCAAAGGTTTTTGTTCATATTTATAGATTCACTGAAAACATGCACAGGCCCAAAACTGAACTGAGTCTGTCTTCTTCCAGACCATGACTTGGTAGATCTACATCTAGATGCTACCAACTACATTGTAATTAACTATATTACTAGAAATACAACTTCCTGATTATGATTGCATACCTTAACTTTCTGTAATACTGTATTGATACTGCTTTAACTATTGATAATGATGATCGAAAAATTGCACTCTGGAGAATGGGATATTTCAAGATTGATTTGTTTGTTTTTATGTTAATAAAATGCATTTGAAATAATTTCAACCCATGCAGAAACAGAACATCAAATATTACAATAGAAATTGGTCAAATATAGAAATATGTCACAATATCAAAATATCAGTACAACTTTTATTCATTAATCCTAAATAAAAATCCCCAAAGAAGCAGCAGTGATACAGGTGACATTAGTGAGGTGACATAAATTCAGCATACGACAAAATCAATCAAAGCATTAAAGTGAAGAGCATCCTTGTTTAAATGAAACCACTAATTTGAAGATATCTTTTTAAATCATGATGGGCGTCCTTGACACCATATCACATATGTATTTTGTTTATTTTTCTATTTAGATGATTAGTCTTTGTGCTGGAACCTGATTCTTTTGTCAAATTATTTCAGACAAGGCCACAGACCCAAACAATCAAGAGGACCAATGGGATTCTATTCAGCACTTCTACCAGCTTGTCAACCAAGAGACTGACGGGTAAATCAAGCATAGTTTATTTTACAGTTACCTAACCCTGCAAGGGTCTCCTATTTTTGTTCTTTTTGTTATGAGTTCAAGCTTTGTGGTCAGGTTGCTTGCTCTGGCGGTTAATTTGAAGCCATTGTGGTACTGCTTCACAAGTTGCAACCATTGTTTTTGAATTGCACCATGTTGGGATGGCATAACTGACAAGAATGAGGGGGAAGTCTGTTGCATCTTGGCTCTTGTCAGTATGGATGAATTTAAAAGTCCTGCTTTTATGTTTTAGAGCTTTCCTGTTGGCTGCTTGGAGACAGTTTTGGCATTTTAATGTGATTTTATATTTTCTACTCTCAGGCCACAGGTTGCCACTCGTCTGCTTGCCCATAAGATTCAGTCCCCGCAGGAGAAAGAGGCTCTGCAGGCGCTCACTGTTAGTAACCAGACTACTTTGTTCTGCATTGTTTCACATCATTCATTCATTCTTTGTAACATATAGTATTCACTTGTATATTACATGTGCTGTGTTAAATGTCATGCTTCATAGCTTCTAAAATACGACCAGTTCAATGATAAACAAATGTGTTTGTTTTAATGGGGAGGCCGTCCCATGAGTAGTATGTGTGACTTAATTTCAAACACATCATTGAAGGTCATGAGGATTAAATCTGCTTTGACCATGCACAATTTGACGTATTTACAGAAAGCTTTAATCAGGATTTTGCCATGAAATGTAACTTTTCAAGGGTCATGTGCCTCATATCATCTGACATGTCATGGTGGTTACACACAAACATGCAGTGACTGAAACCAGTGTCTGACTATCTTGTGCTTAATGTTCTAAGTTTTTTGTGGCAGTTACATTCTTTTTCTGGTGCTTTCCAGGTTCTTGAGGCTTGTATGAACAACTGTGGAAAGAGATTCCACACTGAGGCTGCAAAGTTTCGCTTTCTCAATGAACTCATCAAAGTCTTAACACCAAAGGTGCTTCTTACTAAATTCATGGGGATAGGTTAAGACCAGAGTTAATGTGTTTTCAAACTATTCAAGTGTTTAAAAACCTGTTTCTTTTTTTATACATTGGAGTCATTTGTGTGCTGCTGTTGCTATTTGAAATAAGACAGTTGAGTGAAGTCTTATTCTGGAAATTAAATTTTTCTATAAATGCATTTGCTTCCCATATGGCAACAAAGTATAAAGTAAACCCTTAAAACAGCCGTAGAAGGGGTCGGAAAGCTCAAGCCAATTCAAGTTGACCTCAATAAATTAACTGTCTTAAGAAGTGTTTCAAGTTGTCAGAAAAATGTTAGATGATTAAGGGGAAAAAAGGAGAGACAAGAGAGCACCAAACAGCACTCAATTTCATTTAGTGCTCATTTACTGGTTCATGGTTTCATTATAGGGGTCCACTAGAAATGGTTTGCACAGGTAAAATATCTCAAATATAGACAGATTTTACTTTTTTAATTATTGCATGCCAAATCGTCGACTAGACAGACAATGAACAATGTTTTACTCCGATTTAGATAAGTGAAACAGAAACGATTCTGTATATGAGCAAAGTGTTTCAGGCCGGGTATGAACAGCATTTTCATAGGTAGAGAATAATTCA
Organism: Atherina boyeri; assembly: GCA_029874935.1. NCBI lineage: Eukaryota > Metazoa > Chordata > Actinopteri > Atheriniformes > Atherinidae > Atherina > Atherina boyeri. Next base: position 4,031 of record JAPMNP010618961.1, read on the forward strand.
CTGTGGATTTTTGAGACTTTTTGAATAAAAAAAAAAAAGATATACAAAAGGAAAGATGATAAATCCCCAGACTATAATTGACATCATTAAACACTTATTTCTCCTGATCAGATAAATACATTAGAATTAACAAACTGACTTAAGATGAAAAAGGGAAAAAAAATCAAGTTGAAATGGTTTTTGGGATATTTATGATTAATCAAAGATTGATTATATAGGTTTTGCTCATGTTGACTGTTTAGCCCGTGTAAATGGATACAGTTAGAGTTAAATGGTAGAAAAAAGACTTTGTGTAAGGACTGATGAATATTTGAGAATAAATCATAAAAAAAGTTGAAATGAGTCTAATATTAAGAAAATAATTTAGATTAGTATTGTTTTGTTGTTATACTTCAATACAATTACAGTAGTATTGTCTACATTGGCACTAATGCATGATTTGTTTCTTTGAGCAGTACTTTGGTGCATGGACTCCACAGAACGTTAAAGACAGGGTGACGGAGATTCTTTATGGCTGGACGCTCTGGCTTAAAGAGGAACCCAAGATTCAAGAAGCCTACAGCATGCTGAAAAAACAAGGTTAGGAACGACACAGATACTATGAAATGTCTGTGCTCAGAAGACCACTGACTTGGGATATGTTTCATTCAAACCTGGGAATGAATGTAATCTTCACAAGTGAATCAAAAAAAATATTTTAATGAATAATTCCTTGGTATTATGTCCTTGTCTTGTTTTTCACTTATTTTAAGGAATTGTAAAGAAAGACCCCAAATTGCCAGATGCTGTTATTATGGCTCCTCCACCACAAAGAACCTCAGAGTCTGTGTTTGACCAGGAGGACAAGGCCAAGGTGAGGCTCTTATGATGGTATATAACAGCACATAAACCAAATTTCATCTTGCTAACATGCCTGTGTTATCAGCTGTTAGCAAGATTACTTAAGAGTGGCCGTCCAGAAGACCTGGAAACTGCTAACAGGCTCATTAAAAGCACCATGAAAGAGGTGAGCAGAGCTGTGGTGGTGCTGGTCATCTTTCCATGAGTGTTGTCATCGTTCTATGAATTAACCTTTCTCTCCATGGGCTTCTAGGAGCAAGAAAAGGCTGAGAAAGTGTTTAAGCGGGAGTCCACTCTAAAGGAGGTGGAAAGCAGCACTAAGCAGTTTAAGGAGCTACTGAACCAGCACATAGCTACTGGAACTTCGTTACAACCCAGTGATGATGTGAAGGTATATTGGATGTTATCAGGACAAACAGTTTGTAGAGCTGAAAATGTAGAGAAATGGGTTTGGAGGCCAAGTCTGGAAATACTGGGATTGTTTTTATCTCATCTAATCAGCAACTGCTTTGGACAGCACTCATCTTCCAGTGTTTCAGCTGAAGCATATGATTGGAGTAAAATGATTTGTTACAGTCCTAGTATTAATTGACAATGTTCCTAAGCATCTTGTGATTTCGGGAATGTTTTACGTTCTCAGTCTTCAAGTGTGTAAGGTCATGTGACTGGGCAGGAGAGTTCATGACTTGTGTTTTGTCTTTGGTCTTAATGTATTGCTGTTTTGAGATGTTTTAAGGCTCAGTATCCTGCTACAGTTTATTTCCTTCTACAAAGAGGCAAAAGAGAAGGTATACGGTGTCATTGAACCCCCAAAATATGAATATTCTTGTTATTATCCTGTTTTTGATTTGATACAGTGTGGTATTATTTTCTCTCCCATCGGTCTCTTTCCTGCCAGAAAACCCCAGCATGAATTAATTTGTGACACAAAGCTTTTCTTGCCATTTGCCGTGAAATGCTGATATATCTTTGACAGCCTCATATCACTGGTTTTGTTTACCATTCTGAGAAGTGGTTTACTGCCACTCCTCGTCTTTCGACAGCACTATTAGATAGCCTTCCTTGACCTGGTTGATTGGAGTCTTGCGTTTTGTATTTAGGAAATGTTCTGTGATGAAAATGCTTTTCCATCTGTCAGTGGACAGCTGAGAGTTTCTCATGCACAGAGTCCTCTTGGCTCTTGTTATTTTTATTCTTTTTATTCAGCTGTCATAAAGATTCAGTCGATTTGACCATAGGAAAGAAAAAAGAAAACGATAACGTTCATCAGTCTAATTTCTGTGGCAGTCAGTTTAACTGCCTCCATGTGAGACGTTACAGTCAGTACAGTTTAAATAAAAAGGATCTGAGCCTTTTTTTTTTTGTCCTGGTAGCAGCACTCTCTGTGAAAATTAGCATGTACTTGTGGGTCTTGTGTTCCCATTTAAAGCCAGTTTGAATGCCGATCAAGCACTTTCCTGCTGAACTGAGGAGCCAGATGTCTCTTAGAGGGTTATTTGATAAGTGTACAAGGGACTTTGTAGCATTTCCCCACATATTGATTTGTGTGTAGCCATCAGCCACAGTATTTTATTTTTGTCCAGTAGCTGTCAACCAGCTGTCTTGCTTGCCTGTATAGATCTACAGTATGATGTCAGTCAGTAGCCTGACTTGGGAACTCTAACCCCCAACTTAAGTTGGCAACAGTACACTTTGTTCTGCTCTTTATATTTTTAAATGTACTGCTTTATTATTAAACTTCTGTCTGGCTGTGATTTGAGACTGGGATTTCTCTCAAAAGAACATGGCTCAAGAATATTTAACTTTTTGTAAAAAAATAAATAAAAAAAAAATAAAAAAGAAGGAAGGACAGAAGTTTTTTAGGTACTCTCACTTCAAATCTTTTTAAATTGTTTAAAAGTTTTAAATGTTTGGAACAATGTGAAACTCAAGTTATTTACATGTGTAAATAAGATTTACTCTTACTCTACCAGTTTATGCTTGCGCCATTCATACAGAGGTGGCAGACGATCTGCAGAACTACTTCTTCAAAAGAACATTTATTTCAGAGTAGATCTTTGGACATTTTCGCAAGCAAAATGCTGATCAGTTTGTGGGATTTAGAGAAGTTGTTTCTAAATGTTTCAAAGTGTTCATCATTTAATAGGTAATAATATATTCAAAGATTGAAAAATGTTGATCCTCAAATAATTTGATGATGTCACAAAATATATGTAACATTAGAAATATGTTTGAAAAACCAGAGATATGTATAGAACTTACTGGGCAAGATATGTATATTTTAAATAAATCCTCAGCATGTAAAATTGGGATTTAGAAAATTAACAGCATTTTTTTCCTTGTCCTACAACCATAGGCGCTGTATGAGAAATGTGACCGGCTGAGGCCGAGCCTGTTTCGGCTGGCTAGCGACACGATGGACGATGATGCAGCTTTGGCGCAGATCCTGGCAGCAAATGACGAGCTAACAATTGCAGTGAATGCTTATAAAGATCTGATTGGGAGAGAAGAGTGTAACGGAGGAAAAGCAAGAAGTAGAAGTGAAGAAATCACAAGCAGAAATATCCGTAGGCCTCATTTTGTTCTTCCTTTTGTCTGTAGTCTCTTCGTAAAAATCTTAACTTTATGTTTGGCTCTCTTGTGTGTTTGATCTTGTTTTCTTTTTGTTTATTTAGCTTCTACAAGCCGTAGAGAAATTAAAAGCTACCACCTCATCGATCTGTCAGCACTGGATTCTCCACAGACCCACAGAAAAGCTGGTTCACCACCTGCATTTGAATCATCTTCACCAATCTTCTTCTCCCATTTGGAGAACACTGTCTTCTCAGAGGCTGAGCAAGACTTAAATGAATTAGGTAGGCTTGCTTCTGTACCTTCATGTTTCTTATTTCTAAATCTGATAATTATGTTTCATGATGTAATGAGGTACTGTTGTGTTATTACAGAATTAGATAATATGGTCTCAAAACAGACTGAAGAGAATCCAAAGTCCTATTTTGAGGAACTTGTGCAGGTGAGACTTTAACTCAAATCTAAAGACTTGAATGGGAGTTTTATTTGGAGACTGGTGTAACAAAGCATTTAATGTTTTTTGTTTTTTGTTTTTTTTAGCTTAACAAAGATATCCAGATCACGAATTCTGAGCAGAATGGTGGTAACAGAGTTTTGCTGAGAGCCCGTGGATGTATGGGAAGCAGTGCCCCATCAACTGGAGTAAACACTTGGTGAGGATGGCTGATCCTTTAAAAAGGGGAAAGGGCAGGAGTGAAGACTAAAAACCTTCAATTCATCACATTACATTACTGATGGTCTCCACTCCATTTCTCTAATTTAACTCCATTTTGTAACACTGTGCAATGCCAAAAACCGACCTCGACCTTGACCGTCACGTTTTTGTGTTTTTGACACAAGGAGAACCAGTGGCAGTTGCACATTGCTGTCAAGTGCCATTACGTGAAAAATAAGATAAAAAATAAATAGAAATATTACCATAAGACGTTTTTTCCCTCTTAAATGGCCAACGTGACAGGTTTTTCAACGTGAGGGATTTTTATCAAATGTTTGTATTCAATTTAGAGAACATGTTTGTTTATTACACCTCAGTATAATGTGGCCTATACCGCCACCTTCTGAGAGCACTGCATTGCTTGGCTCATTCACTCATTTCATGGAAACGTATGAACTTGCTCTTATGTCACTTAAAGAAATTTGAAATGAGAAGCAACTATTGATTATTTTTTTCTCTGTTATTTGCGCTTGTTGACAGCCAGATTTAGAAACCTGTGCCACTTGATTAAACAGCAGTTTTGAAAGTTATTTTTGGACCTTAAACCTTCTGAGGCTGAGATTATCATTGCCTTTTATCCTCTCAGGTCTCTGCCTCACATTCAGCAGTTCACAGAGTCACCATCACCGCCCAGATCACAGAAACAATCAAATGAAGTCTCTGGATCTCCCCTGAAACTGGAGGACAACTCTTGTCTCTCTCAGTCACTGAAGAATGTCTTTGTACCGCTGGAAACCATCAAATCCAGTACGTCTCCTAAGGCTGGATGACCTCTTTAAGCACTTTGCAGCTGTAGGAAACTAACTCTTGTTTTTTGGATGTGTTAGGTCAACTGGAGCCAATCACATTATACAATCACGCTGGAATCCATATGTCACTTCATTTTGCCAGGGACTGTCCACCTGGTCATCCAGGTGTGGCTGTTATCGTCATGTCCACAGTGAACACATCTGCCCTTGATGTCAAAGACTTCATGTTTCAAGTTGCTGTTCCAAAGGTAACGCAGTGGTCACAGTGCTGTTACTGAGGGGTGGGAGTTGTGTATCTATCCCTTAAAGGACTATTTGCTGCACATTTAGATACAATGGGTGTTAATGATTCAGGGAAGATACAAGGCAATATGTTTAACTTTGCAGTGCTGTGGCTAAGTTATGGTTGGAAGATGTTTTCAATATTCACGTCTTTATTTTGAGCGTTTGTCTTTCTTGAATTAGCTGTATTAGCATTTAGGTATCTAAGTATGTTTTTAATGTTGAAACCCCTAAACTGTCTTTTTATTTGTACAGTATATTAAGTCTTTATACCCCTGTCTGTCATATATTTTAGCTCCTTTTAAATATGGCATTTTGTTTCTTTTTTTTCTCATTATATTTATGTAAATTAAATTAAAAATGGTCTTGTTGGTTGAAATAATTAATAATTTGAACAATTAACTGCTTCTGTGAAGAATTTTTACACTCTAACCTTGTCTTTTGGAGAATTTCATATTTGTCAGTCTTGATATTGAAATTGAACACACACTTATTCTCACCTCAATATCTGTCTTGCAGACAATGCAAGTGAAACTTCAGCCAGCCTCCAGGACAAACCTGCCTCCTTACAACCCTCTCCTGCCTCCACCTGCAGTCTCACAGGTCATCCTGTTGGCTAATCCTCAGAATGTGAGTACAAATACATCGGTGGTATTGTGCAAAATTTCTAATTATTCCACAAATTTACCATTTATAATATAGGACTATCTGGACACATTTAGAGTGATATCATTTGATCATCTTAAACCAGCAAAAACACTAATGCCAGACTCAGAAAGAATGAATATAAATGCTGTGAGACATGCCTCTGGAGAGCATAACTGATGTGCCGTCTCTTCCCCTCAATACAAAGATATAAACTCCCACTGCTACTGCAGCATCTCTTGGTAGCATGTAGTATACAAGCTGGTATGATTGATATGAACCTGAAGACATAGTGACCCTTGGACCTGGACATCTAGAGCTGATGTTTTTGTTTCTCTCTGCTTTATACAAGTAGCTTACGTCTCATCAGCTGGAACCAAAGACTCCTGATGTTTGCACTGAGTGTGCTTAAAAGCAGAGAGAGAGCACCAGGCTGGTCATTACCATAAGGTTGTATCTTAGCTGTTGTAAATACAAAGGTGAGGTGCAAGTTAGGCTCAATTAGGTGGAATCCATGTTTTCTTTTGCTGCTTTAGCAGCAGATGAGAAATAGATGAGCAGTTACCGAATGTAAAAGCTCAGGTTGATAAGGGTGTAAGGGTTCATTGACAACAGAATAGTCTGGGGGACTCTTATTGAATGTGCAGGGAATTCCAAAGAATGTTGCACCTTTATTTGGTTTGGATTGCTTTCTCAAGGTTTGAA
>JAPMNP010618972.1:0-15366 GCA_029874935.1 Atherina boyeri
CTCCTCAGAACCTGAGCGGAGTGGGGGAGGAGCTTGTGGCCCCCCAGTGGAGTTGTTACATCACAACTCCAGTCTGTTGTAGGCTGCCTTTTAGTGAATACCATTGGGTCACAGTGATTTGAATGCAGAAATCCTCAAAAATGCAATTTTGAGCGTAATTTTTTAAAGATATGGCAAGGCAAGTTTATTTGTATAGCAAATAATATATATATATCCTCTAGCTTTAGAAAAATGCCACAAGAACATGTTTCCAACACGAGAAACATGATTTTTCATCTTAGTTGGTCTTTAACATGTTAACTGGGGTCTTTAGATTCTGAATTGTAGCTGTTTGCAGTTGTTTTTGTTTTTTAGCATTGCACAGTGAACTTGCTGGGATGCCCATTCCAGGGTAGATTAGTCTCGATTACTCACCAATTTATCATTGACTAAGTGCTCAGACTCAGCATCCTCCTTCTGCTTACTGTCTCAATTCTTTGTGAAACAGAAAGATGTATACATTTTTTGCACTCTACATTTGACATAGATTTTGTGAAGTAGATAATGACATAGTGTAATATGATATGTTTTGTTGTTCATTTTTTAGGTTCACTTCAGCATTATTTTATTTCACCAAAGCAGAGCAAGTGATTAAAATCACTGTTTAGTTTGAGGCCACTCGGGAAATAAATAAGGGTTTAATAATGTAAGTTCTTCCAGTGCTTTTTTGGTCAGTGGTGTTCTAATTTTTGTTTCATGCCCTGCAGGGATACAGATTCCCACCTCTCCAGTTCTACCTCAGTTCGCTTCTACCCTCATGACCTGGTGAGTGCCCATCCGGTGATATCATTTGTATGTGTGTGTTTGCAAGATCTGTGAAGTGTTTTTTGCTCACTCTGTGTCAGGTTTGCATATTTTAGCACATCATTTTTTGTTTCTGTGGCAGTTTTAAGTTGCTTTCTTGTTGTGTTGGATGTAGATCCCCTTCACTTTTTCTTGGTCTTAATACTTAAGTCCAAATACAAGTGAGACAATGCCAACTTTAAAATGACTGCACTGCTAATATTTGGTCACTGGATCAATTTTAGCCAGTTTTAGTTGATAATAGCTGATGTGCTTCTTATGTATTAAAAATAAAAGGTTAAGAGATATCATAAAAAAAGTTTAACTGACTGTGAGACAGATCTCCCTCCCTCAGATCCGTCTGAACCGCCTGCTGACCATGGACCCAGAGCTTCTGGAGCAGCAGGACGGAGATCTGAGCCCGGATCTCCAAGATGCACCACTGGGACAAGAGGATGCTGCAGCCTCTGCTGCTGCCGCTGCTGCCAAAGCCAAGCAGTACTACCGTTTGTGGCTTCTCCCCTACCTGTGGGTAGGCCTGCACTTTGACCGGCTTACCCTGCTGGCACTGTTTGACAGGTGAGGTCGTGGCACCACATTTCATTAGCTGTGTTTCACAAAGCAATAAGTAACTTTCACCTTTGGCACCTAGAGCCTGGTTTCCACCAACAGGTAGGACTCGGGACAGCAAGGTTTTGGAGCGTTTAGGTTTATAAACAGTAGCCTTACCTGACAGGCGGGATATCTGCCGGATAGCGACAGATGCCTCAGCTACATAATAGCCTGACATCCTAGCAGCGCAACCTCTTCCTCCCCAATGACTCCTCGGACGTCCAAGGAGCAGTGCTTCGTAATGCCATCTTTGTCCAGAGATTTAATGTACCAAAAAATCTGTTGCTTTGAACATGGAACTGTTCCTGCTTTCTTTTTAATGCTGAGTCACATAGAAAGTGATGATTATTTTAACCAATCAACAGTTTGCAACATGACAAGCTCCACCCTTATGGGTCCGATCAGTTGGATTGGGACCCAAGAAAAGGGTGCCAAAATCGGGATGGTTCGTTTGGGATATTCTGGTACCCTTCCTAGCTTTGCCTGCAGGAAAGCAAAAGAGTGCAGACTGATCTGACCCGACCTGACCCGGACCCATTGGTGGAAACGGGACTCAAGTAGAATAGATATGAAATTTTACATGGATGTTTGTTACCAGTTAGTGTCCTGTTTAATAGTTCTGAACCATGTGAAGGGAGTTATTTTAGTTGTTTGGAGCAGAAGCTAATTTTGAAACTATTAACATCTTAATGTAATCTTAGCCCTCATTTTTATGGTATATTTGAAGTATCACTATCTGCTACACTGTATTCTACTGTGATGTCCACCACAACATACTAATGTGTCATGTCAGACTTAAGATTACTGTCTGAACCTGAAAAATTTGCTCGCAATAGTGATTGTACTTTGTTTTATTTGGTACAGATGACTTGGGTAAAATATTAGGTTCATGTGTAATCAGCATTTTAAGAGTTAGAGCATACAGGAAGCAAGACATGACATATGTTCCAGAAATCCGAACTGGCTTTGTTTACTTCTACTAGACTTCCCAGACTTTAGTCTACACAAACTCTTGCATGACTGATGTCAAGCTTTGCATTCTCACACACAGGCCCCCTCAGTATCTGTCCAAAGTATTTCAGGGCTATGTCAGGTTCTAAGAGATTATATAAACCCTACTTAAAAGCCATACAAGTATAATTTAATGTAGACATTATGTCTGTGCTTAAAAAAACAAGACGAGAGTAGAGAAGACTTCTATGAGCAGTTGTCTTTTTCCTCATTAATTCTGGACATTGCATATGCACAATCAATGTTTCTTTTTTAAAGTTGAATAATTGTTTTGTGTTTGTATGTCTATGGCTCTTGATGGATTGTGGCATTTATCTGTCTCATCTGTGGTAAACCACAATGTTCATGTCATGGCTCTTTCAGTTCATTCGTACCGTTTATTTTCATTGAACTTTATTTAGTCATCTTTTAGTCTTCAAAGGCAACTCAAAATCCATGGTAATATCATATGTGATATTTGTGTTTCTAGCTGAGCAGCTTACAAACAAGTTATCTTTGTTAACATTGTTGCTGTTAATTTATCCTGGTTGAATTTGAAAGTACTTATGTAAAGTTCTTATGTAGAAGTCAGTCAGATGGCCTGTTTGCATGATTTGTTGTTGGTTTCATCACTCGTTTTGATGTCTCACCCGCGTGAATTCCTCAGAAGCATCAATCACGTTACGCCAACCCGATTGACTGGTGATCATGATGCTCACGTCACCCTACCTTTACGTAGCCTGTGCTACGATGCAGCAGCATTCAAACACCTCTTCTCGTTTCGCACGGAGCACATCTCAGTTAACGCTGGCTAGCTTTACTGTTCATAGACTGATTCCTCCAGCCTTTCTGTCACCTGACGATAGCTGCACTCCTCGGTCTTCACCATAGACCGAGAGCCGTATAGCCGCAAGGTTATTATCCCACTGTTAGCCCCGAGCTAACGCCGTGCCTTGTAATAGCATCCCAGCTATCACTTTTATTTAGCTAGCACTCCAGCTAGTGAAAATGAGCCAACACCGCCCTCACACCAGAGGAGACAGGAACTCTGGGGCTCGTTCCTGCTCGGCTCATCTGTGGGAACAAAACCTCGAGTAAAGATCCACACCAGGTCTGCTTGGGTTGCCTCGGACTGGAAATCCCTGAAAGGGAATTTTCAAATCCGATTTGGTGGTTTGAGCCAGTTTGAATCCTTTTTGAATCTGATCTTTTCAAATATGACTGCAGTCTAAACGGCAATGCGACCTAGTTGCAATTTTTACGTCATCTTTGGGCAAGCTACATCATTCGTGTGCGCAGGAAATGACGCACCCGCCAGCGGAAGTGGATAGTTACACAGAAAAGAAGATACTCGTTAAAAAAAAGTATGTAGAAAACTTACAGATGGTGATGTTCCATATATTGATTGTCTGCCAGAAACTGATCGGCCTCATGGAACCGCACACAGCCTGTTTGAAGCTTTTCTCTACATTTCTTTCAATGTTTATAGTCTGTGTTTGTTCTATTCCAGCATCAAACATAACCAGTTAGTAAACGAGGCATTTTGTCCAGATATTAACAGGTAAAGTGTGAAACGTTTTGACGGACTTGTGCAGATGAAGATGTGTCCTGTAAATCGAAACGGTATTTAGACATGTAGACTAGCTCCTTTACTGTCTTCACTGCATTCCTTTTATCTTATGTTTGCATTTAGAATATAAAGTGCATTTTATGTTATTTATGACTTGTTGATTAATTAATTAAACTCATTCCATTATTTTACAACTAAATTAGTACCGATTTCCTTCTCCACCGGTCAACTTCCTTTGTTTTCACTCGATCAAACTGCGCATGCAATTTGCAATTTGCAATTTGCCTCGAGGCCACATTGGGGCCACTTCGCATGTATACTGGAGTTTGATACAGATAATGTTTTGCTTGAAAAGAAAAAATCTGATTTTGAAAAAAAGTTAGCAGCTTTAGCTGTCAGGGCGTTGAACGTGCCCTCCATGCTCTCAGCGTACCAAGTGGAGCTATGCGAGGACATGACAACAAAACCCAAGCCGACCGTGTGGGAAGAGGTTACGGTGATCACTGACATCTGCCTTCGTGTGCAGCGCTGTGCGGACCAGGCCACAGGTAAGTCTATGCAGGTAAGTCTATGCTACGCCTGGCACTATGGGCCTGGCACGTGAGTGGTTTAACTTAAACACAGTGGGGCTCCCTTAGAGTGTGATTAGCACTATTCTGAGCGCAAGAGCATCCTCCACTCAGTCTCTCTATGACTGTAAATGAGGAGTGGTGTCTTATCAAGGGGCACACCTCTTTTCAGTGTTCTGTGGCTGCAATTTGGCCATTCCTTGAGGAGCTGATTGTCAAAGGCAGAGCTTTCTCAACTCTTAAAGTGTACTTGGCTGCTATTTCTGCATGCCATGTCGGTTTTGACAGAAAGACTGCTGGTCAGCATCCACTGGTCTACCGTTTTAAGGAAGGGGCGCGCAGATTTCTTCCTGTTTTCAGATCACTGGCCAACTCTTGGGATTTGGCAGTGGTCTTGGAAGGTCTATCTGGACCTCCTTTTGAACCGCTGAATGATTGACCTCAAACACCTGTCTGTAAAAACAGTGCTTCTGTTTGCTTCGGCTTCCACTAAGCATGTCAGTGATAGTCACGCTTTCTCTGTAGACCCTTCATGCACTCAGTTTGCCCCGCGGGATGTTAGAGTGTCACTGAAGCCTAACCCGGCATTTGTGCCCAGGGTGATGGGCTCATGCTCACCCATGGTCCTTGGGGAACTGTCTCTTCCACCTTTTTCTTCCTGTGAAGAACAGCGGCTCCATTTGCTGTGGTCCACACTCTGCGGGCCTACACGGACAGGAATAAGGGGTTTCAGAAGAATGACCAACACTTCGCTCCTGGGCCAATCCTCATATAGCTAGGCCCATCACGAAGCAAAGGCATTCCTACTGGATTGTGACAGCTATTGCATTGGCCTATATGAGTCAAGGCCTGCAGGTTCCTGTGGGCCTGCATGCTCACTCCACTAGGGGCCTTTACTGCATCCTTGATACAGGAAATTTGTGCAGCTGTGTGTTGGTCCTCGCCCCTCAACTTCACTTGGTTTTACAAATTGGACATCTCTGCATCCAGTGCGGCCCACTGAGCTGTGGGCACTCAGGGGAGCAGAGTGCCTGGGTGTTTGAGTGCTGGTGTTGGCCTGAGATAAAGCTTGTCTGGCATTCTGGGAGTCTCCATATCCCATTGTGAGACATCGAAATGAGGGCTGTGAATGAGAACTTTAGGTTACTTGCATAACCCCGGTTTTCAGAGTAGCACGAGCTATCTGGTGAGATGTCTCACCAGACTGCCCTTCTTGCTGGGTGAAGCAAGAAGAGGTGCTTATCTTGAATGATGCTGCATCATAGCGCAGGCTACTTAAAGGTAGGATGACGTGAGCGTCAGGATCAACAGCCAATCAGGATTGACGTAATGAGATTGATGCTTCTGAGGAATACACGGGGATTGTATCCCATAATGAGACATCTCACTCATGCTTCTCTAAGAACCGGGATTACACAAGTAACCTAAAGTTTCTCCTGTTTAATGACCCATGTTTTACTTTTGTATCTTTCTTATTTTAATGTTGATTTTTTTTAAGTTTTTGGAAAAGTCTATTATTTTATTTTATTTTTTTTAAAACGCTATGTAAAAGGTAGTTGACTTTTCTGGGTTGTTACAGGAACCGAGAGGTTTTAGAGAACGTGTTGGCGGTCGTGCTTGCTGTCCTGGTGGCCTTTCTGGGTTCAGTGCTGCTCGTCCATGGCTTCTTCACTGACATCTGGGTCTTTCAGTTCTGCCTCGTCATTGCAAGTTGTCAGTATTCCTTGCTAAAGGTGAGTGCTTGACTTAACAACATAACATTATTAGACTCGACCTTAGGAAGTGAAACAGATAGCCATTGTTGCAAAGAAGCAGTTGAAACACTGCTGTCATGTGTTACAGCACATCAGCAAAATCATGCAAAAGTGCGGTATGCCTTCAAGGGAATTATTGATGCTCACAAGTGATTTGATTGGGTTTTTTAACACCTTCAGATAGGTGTGTAAAGAAAAAAAAATAGCCAGTGGTGCAGCTTTGCATAAATCTTGTCGACATTATACCTTTCTGTATTCACAGAGTGTTCAACCAGACTCCTCATCCCCTAGACATGTAAGTAATTATCGTTTACTAATTATTTTGTCACTTTGGGGACAATGACAATGTCCTACCAGTTATGTTAAACTAGGTGTGGACAAGTAGAGAATTACATTTCCTTTCATTTACAGCATGGCTTGCTTCTGTAAAAGGATGCTGCCTTTCCCATGTGACTCTGTGTGTTCCTGCCTCCTTTGCGTCAGGAGGCTGCTCCAAAACGGCGTCTTTTATTAATGCAGCTCTTACTCAGCTGCAGGCACAAGCTTTAAATAGCTGGTCAGAGTTTAGACCACAGCTCACCCTCTCACTCTTTGTGTCTTGCTCACCCCTCCCTTGTGTTGTCCCCTTTTCTGTCGCCTCAGTTTACATTAAGGACATCTTTGCTTCCTTTTTCATGACATTTTGCAAAAACCTGGTCTATTTAATGTGATTGTTGGTGCGTAAACTGTCTTTGCTTCCTTCTGTGAAAAAGTAGTGCAGCTCGTGAGCCTTTTGGTTAGAGCTCTGCATGCTGCAGACGTGCATCCTCTCTCTACTGTGAAACCTTACACTTGATGGTATTTTCTTTTTATACCTGTGTCACTGGTGTCATATGAGCCATGCTCCCTCAGCTCATATGACCCTGATACCACCGAACTGACATTTTCAGGGAAAATTGTTAGAACAATCTTTGTGTTGTAGTGAGGAGTTGTTGCTATTTATGATTTTTGTTAGTTTAGAATCTTTTGATGCTCCAGAACGTATGAAAGGACAGAAAATCTTAGAAGCAAATAGACTTGAAAAGGTGTAATCAGCACTTGTTTTTGGTCTCGTTATTGCCCATTTAAAAGTGTATTTAATCCAAGCACTTAGCAGAACTGATCCACAATTAGAAAGCTCTGCCTTTATAATGGTCCATTTTTATCATGATACCCTTGTCCTTACAGGGCCATAATCGTATCATAGCATACAGCCGGCCTGTGTACTTCTGCTTGTGCTGCGGCCTCATTTGGTTGCTGCACTACGGCAGCCTGAAGATCACTACATCTCGCTTCACCCTGTATGGAGTCGCCCTCACCAGCTCCCTGGTACTTGCCTCTGCCAGGGACCTCGTCATAGGTGGGTAACATCAGAATGACTTTTACTGAATGAAAAGAGCTCAGAGTAGAGACAAGATGCAAGACAGATGAAGTAGCCATTGTTTGGGGCGCCTGAGTGAGAAGATCTGCTAAAGTTCTGTAATGGGGCTTTAAATTGCAGATGCGATAGTTGAAAAAATATGAAAACAATCATTTCTTTAAAAAGTGAGATATGCAAATGGTAAAATCACAGTTTTAAAAAGAATTTTCAGCCTGTTAAACCACTGACAAATAAATTACCTTTCAGTGCTTACAAGACCCAACAAATTTTATGTTGTGGTTAAAATGTAAATAAATCAAGTCTGTTGATATTATTTCAGTGCAACACAGACATGACACAATAAAAAATAGCTGCCGCTGTTTTCAGATGAAAGTGTTCTGATACTTGCTAATATTTGTCAATAGGTTTATTTCAGAAAGTAAGCTAAGCTTCAGCGGATGTTTGTGTGTCCCTAATTCTTTACCACATTGTTCAAGTTTGTTGAGGTTCATCCATTCACACTCTCAATATCTACCCACAGCAATTTAATCATATTGACATCTGGACTTTTAGAGGATCATTACAAGAATGTTAGTCTTTTCGTTATGAGCTATTTTATTTTAGTTTTGCTGCTGTGCTTTTTGATCATTGTCCCGTTGCATGACCCGATTTAAACCAAGCTTGATCTGTCAAACAGATGGCCTCACATTTTACTCTAGAATACTTTGATAAACCGAGGAGCTCATGGTCGACTTAATGACTGCAATCTGGTGTCTAGATCCTGTGGCTGCAAACTAAATCCAAATCAGCAGTCCTCCACCAACGTTCTTGGAAGTTGGTGTGAGGTTCAAAAACTTGACATGCTGTTTTCAGCAAACATGGTGCTGTGCATTATGACCAAGCAACATCACTTTGGTCTGATCTGACCAAAGGTTGTTCTTGTAGAAATCTTGTGCGCCATTAAGATGCAACTTTGCACACCTAAGCTGTGCTGCTAAGTTCTATTTCAAGGGTTTTTTCTTCCTGGAGACCACGCCTGCTTTTTTTCTCTGATTGTTAACTGAGACTCTACAGTCGTCTTTTTTCTAGTAAGCAAACATTAAAACCTCTTTTTATCAAACTGTGCTCCTATTGCTCTGGAAACATGCCACTGTACACAACTATGAAACAAGATGTTGTCATTTGTGCCTTTTAAATCTGGGCCTTGCAAAGCATAAAATGTTAGGATGTCTTCCCCTTCCCTTTTTTCTCCCTGCAGTCTTTACGCTGTGCTTTCCCATCATCTTCTTCATGGGGCTGCTTCCGCAAGTCAACACATTCGTCATGTACCTCTTTGAGCAGCTGGACATCCATGTGTTTGGGGGCAATGGTGAGTGACTTGTTTATGAACAGCTTCTCTGCAGCAGGTCACTTTGACCTCTACTGGCTGAGCCAACAGACAGTCATACAGACAGTCACCCCCTATACATTCTCCCAAGGCTTCATAAGAGACCAAAGTGCTGAACAGCATTCTGCCTGGCCCGCTTCCTGTCACATTGAGTGGTCTCATTTCTGGCATCCTTCTTTTTTCGTGCTCTCTGCAGCCTCTACAAGCCTTCTATCAGCGTTGTACAGTATCCTACGAAGTATCATCACTGTGGCTTTGCTCTACGGCTTCTGCTATGGAGCTCTGAAGGTAAGAGCAAAGCCAGCTCAACTGGCGATCATCAGAATTATAATGAAAGGTTGTTTTTTTTTTGTGACAGTCTAACACAGTATTTATCTGTGCCCTGAACAATTGATAAAATAATAAGACCGAAGAGTTTTGAAACTATATTAAATAAACTATGTAAGAGTTTTAGTTTATTTTCACCCCTAAATAAAAGGTGAAACTAAAGAACCAGTTCACATATGCATGGCTTTACAAAGGAAAGCAGCTCCTCGGGTAAAGACTGAGCGCCCTACTTACATCTTTGGGATAAGGGACACACTGTAAAGACAGTAATTTCCAAATTCTGGAAAAGGCAGATGAGGAGTGAAAGAGGTTTTCTGTTAAACGGGGGGGCTATGTTAAACAGAGGAGGGAGCCACATGTATCACCTTTCTATCACCTACAATGCAGCCTTGATTCTCCTACCCAGGTGGTTCCACAGCCTTTCACATCGCTGTTCTTGTGACCAAAACATGTTGTTGAGTCAGGTAAAAAGCTCACAGGTGACAGCTAATGAAACAACCCTCACAGTGAGCTGGTGGGCCAGTTACCCACACACAACCTCAGTGATTCCCAAAGTGTGCTAACAACTTTTAAACCTGAATATTCAATGTGAATTGGAAAAAACCTTTCGGAGGATCTGCGACATGTCTTTGAGAACAAAGAAAAGAAGTCCTGCTGCTTAGGAATACTGTGGCCTGGAGTCTGTACTACAGAGCCAGGATTAACTTGATCTCTCAGATGAAAGATCAACACATGTAAAAGCAACATTGGTCCTAACAAATCAGTTTTATTAGAAAATTTAAAAAGGCATCAGTGTGTGGATGATAACAGTGATTCTTTTTAAGTTGAATACTGACTGCATTTTTGTTACTTTCCCCTCAAAATGACCTTAATGAGATATGTCAGCAGAAGAGAACATTTAACCTAAAATAGATTTGATTACGCTAGCTTGTTGCTTTTGGCGTTTAAAGATTAGAAGTTAATTTTATTTTATTTATTGAATCATACCTGATCTCTGAATCATTTACTTGCAGTTTTCTCCTGAAGTGGTTTGCAGCATGTCCGTCGGAAATAATATCAGAAATCTCTGAAGAGTCATGGTTACATCCATCTTGTCAAATTCTTCATTAGAAACTCTGTTCACTTGATTAAATCATTTCAGAACCTGCATGACAAAACATTAACTTTGACATTTGGAGTTAATCCCTCTGATATCTTTTCGTTGTCCCTGTTTCTGGTCTTGTGTGTGTTGTATCCACCAATTGTACAATTCACATTAAGTATTCGTTTTTAACATAATATTCTATTTGTGTGTGTGTGATATTTAAAAAGACTCCACCTGTATCTGTGACATAGCAACAAATCCTGTTCACATTTTTGTTGCAGTCTGTGAAACCATATAAGTAACTAAAGTTAGCTGGAACAGCACAATGAAGGCCTCATGCTGAATATGTTTGACCAGGGATGCTTAAGAAGCAGAAGTCATGCTTAGAATTGCTGAAAACCTGATGCTGAGGATTTATCAAAGGCAGTTTTGCAGTTTAAAGGCAAACTGGAAAGATTTCAAGCTCAATCGGTGTTGACAAATGTTCAAACGTTTCAATGAGTCACTGCAGAAGGCTTAAAAAAATTATTTTTATCAAGCTTGGACTTGCTTTTATGGACGAGCGAAAATGCCTTTGACAGGTCATTTGTATGTATGCAAATGTATGGTTGATTAAAGATAACTGAACAGTAGAGAAGCATATAACTCGCCAGAAAGAAAAGGCCACTATTTTCCTGTACAGTAGAACCATACACAAGTTATAGCATACATCTCCTAGAAAAGGCTGAACATTTTATTTTTCAATGGTTGAAAAAGCATTAAGTTTGCTGAATTCTTAGTCTTTCAGAGAACATATGGAAGAGTTCAGAGAGCTTAATACCTGGAACGGTTGATCACAGCTATGCAAGCACCTTTACTTGTCATAAACATTTATACTTGCCAGCCACATTTTCAGCTTGTTTTCATGCGAACCTTACATTTTAAGCCTTCTGAAATGACTCATTAAAAGTTTGAACTAATTGCAACATTTTGCCGCACAATATGCTTATCCTATAAAGACTGTAAACTGTTGTTTTTGCATAAGTTAAATTAAGAGCTTAGGAATGCTTTACAGTTTTACAAAATGGCCGATGAGTTAGAAAATTATACGTTAGAAATTCCAAAAGTCATGGTTCTAAATCTCCATAAAAGACTGATAATTTTGATAATTAAAAAGTTTAAACCAAACTTATACTTAGACTTATACCAAATAAGTAAGTAAATATTTATTTACATGCACCTTTCACACGTAGAGGAAAAAAAAAATCACTTACCGGTCCGGACCAATCTGACCCATAAGGGTGGAGCTTTACATGCTGCAGTCCGTTGATTGGTTGAAAGAATCATCATTACTCGTGCGACTCGGCATTAAAACCAAAGCAGGGAACAGTTCCATGTTTAGAACAACACTGTTTTTTTTTTTTTTCTGTTTATTAAATCTCTGTACAAATATAGAATTTTGAAGTACTGCTTCGTGCTATGTGGCCACTATGGCTATGTGGCCGATACCCCACCTATCAGGAAAGGGTACGGTGGGCTGTGGAAACACAACAGAGATCACGGTTTAGGAACATAACGCACCAAAACCTTCCTGTCCCAACCTGCAACGGGGCTTATGTGATTTACAAAGCAAATTATGTAAAAGAACTAGACCAAAAATACATTAAAAAGATCATAAAATCACAGGCATGTCACAAAAAAAAACGTCTGGAAGAAGTCATGAATAATACTAGTAATAGCTCTGATAATATAGAAATAAAGAAAGAAGATCACAGTAGTTTGAATACCTGAAGTCAGTCACCCTATGAATATGTTTAAAATCCTCTCGTTGTGTGTCTCAGGAGACCTGGGAGCCTCACCACATCCCCGTGTTATTTTCTGTGTTCTGCGGCCTCTTGGTGGCAGTGTCGTACCACCTGAGCCGGCAAAGCAGTGACCCCTCTGCACTCATGTAAGTTCACAGACCTGGTTCACAACACCTCCTGCTGTATCTTTGCTGCTGTGATTTCACTTCGGACAAAAATATGAATCAAAGTGATTTTAAATACATATTTAAAGACTTGGCCTCTCTGAGGTTCAGATGTGTTCAACTCACCCATCTGGTACTTAAAGCAGGTCAACTGAAAGTATTTTTCATTAACTATTTGACCCATGTCTACAAGAGGGAAATCCACATTATAGTTTGATCAATACTGACTTTTCCACCTCCACATGTTCTGAGGATCATCTCAAAAGAGTTCTCAGTTGAAATGGCTCAAAGCTGCTTCGCCAAGTATTTGTGTGTCAAACAGCTGAAGATTTTACATTTCCTCTGTGATTGAACCATCTAAGCAGCAGTTTTCTTGATTCACAGTTCACTGATACAGTCCAAGATTTTACCCAACTTAAAAGACAAAAACCCAGAGGACCCCCTATCAGAAGTTCAGGACCCTCTGCCAGAGAAGCTGAGGGGCTCAGTGGTGAGTTCAGCATTTTCAATCTTTTAGTTAAAAATGTGAATGGATAATTTTTTTTCCTTATTTTTCCTCCAACACTAAATGTTTCTTTTTAAATGTGTAGAATGAACGTCTGCAGTCAGATTTGATCGTGTGTGTCGTCATTGCTGTCCTTTACTTCGCCATCCATGTCAGCACAGTATTCATAGCACTACAGGTACAGTAAATGTTTACTTTCAGTACCACAGTTAATGTTAGGTGTGTTATGTAAGGGGACGGTTATCGCAGGATGGAGAAAACTTTTACCCCTCAACGGCTAAACCAAAGAAGATCAGCATTAATGAATCTCTTGTGTTCCCTCAGCCTTTCCTCAGTTATGTCCTGTATGCCCTGTTGGGGACTGTGGGTTTGCTCACACACTACCTGCTGCCTCAAGTCCGCAAGCAGCTGCCCTGGTACTGCTTCTCCCACCCGCTGTTTAAAACCAAGGAGTACTATCAGTTTGAAGTCAGGGGTAAGTAAATAAACATGATTAAATATTTCCATCCTCTTAAAGCTGATCATCTCAAAAATGACGCAAATCCATAAGCACCAAACATATCCAAATAGATTAATAAAGTTTTTCTGCATGGTATTGAGTCTGTTTCTCTGCTCTGTGTCTTTCTGGTCAGATGCTGCTCATGTCATGTGGTTTGAAAAGCTTCATGTGTGGCTGCTGTTTGTGGAAAAGAACGTTCTCTATCCACTCGTCATCCTTAACGAACTGAGTGGCAGCGCCAGAGAACTCGCCAGCCCAAAGAGACTCGACACAGAGTGAGGATTCTCAAGATTTCAAGTTTCTATTTCACAAATTTATGCATAATGCACTGAATTTTCTCATGATATGGCAATTTGCTAAGTGTTAATGTTTTTATTTATGCTTTCTGTCTTAGGGTTGGTGCTCTGATGATCACAATAGCAGGTCTGAAGCTGCTCCGTTCCTCCTACAGCAGTCCCACCTACCAGTATGTGACCATCCTCTTCACCGTCCTCTTCTTTACTTTCGACTACCGTCATCTGTCCGAGACGCTGCTGCTCGACCTCTTCCTCATGTCCATCATTTTCAGCAAGGTAAAAAGAAGGCATCAAGTGTATAACTATAACTGTTCTTATTTTATTCGAGACATCATTTATAGATGATACACACACCATGATTAAAGGTACGACATGCATTTAGTTCATGTGGCTTTGAATGCAGGTGCTTGTGTTGCTACATACATGGATCGTTTTCATGTTTTTGTTTCGTGTTTTTTACAGTTGTGGGAGCTTTTTTACAAGCTGCACTTTGTCTACACCTACATCGCTCCATGGCAGATCACATGGGGCTCAGCCTTCCACGCCTTTGCTCAGCCCTTTGCTGTGCCTCGTATCCTTCACAACATCAACTGTGATCTAAGATGCCTGTTTCCAAGTTCACCTATAACACAATAACACGACATGCTGCAACTGACTGACAAATTTCCAGATGTGTTGGTTCATTTCTGTATTTTTTTTTAAGTTGCAGTTGAAATTTGTTTTACATTTCTGCAAACTTTAGCAAATGGTGAATTGTTATCACGTAACCTTGACCTGAGCTGCTCCAGACTCAGCCATGCTGTTTGTCCAGGCTATAGTATCTGCAATCTTCTCCACTCCCCTCAACCCCTTCCTGGGCAGTGCCATCTTCATCACCTCCTACGTTCGCCCTGTCAAGTTCTGGGAACGAGACTATAAGTAAGAAAAAATGCATTTCTAATATTAAACTGAGTGTTCCTGTGAGTCATTACAGGACTTACAGGAACAGTCAGTATAAAATTTGTGATTTCTTTTGATTTTATTTTCTGCAGCACAAAAAGAGTCGATCACTCTAACACTCGACTGGCTTCTCAGCTGGACAGAAATCCGGGTGAGTTGGACATTTTGGCTAGATCTGTTCTAGAGAAACTATGACCAGAGAGAATGAGACTGTGATGCTATAGACGAGTGCACTGATGCACATAATTAGAGGGTGCTAAATAAGTTAGAAGTTCAATATATTCGGCAGTTAAGTGTGATTCCAGCCTCCATTTATCTCTCCTCAGGCTCAGATGACAATAATTTGAACTCCATCTTCTACGAGCATCTTACCCGTTCCCTTCAGCACAGCCTTTGTGGAGACCTCCTACTGGGCCGCTGGGGAAACTTCAGCACCGGGGACTGCTTCATTCTGGCCTCTGACTACCTGAACGCTCTGGTGCATCTCGTAGAAATCGGCAACGGTCTGGTCACCTTTCAGCTTCGTGGGCTGGAGTTCAGAGGTGAGGAGGTGCACATCTCCATCATGCCTTAAAGCTGTGGATGACATAAGTAGTACTGTTTTCAAAGAGATCATGTTGCTCATACTTGGATGGATGTATATTCTTTATGTACACATGAAGAACTTTTGTGTTGTATGAATAGGC
>JAPMNP010619132.1:0-11457 GCA_029874935.1 Atherina boyeri
TTTCACAGAAAACGTTATCTTTTATTCTTCAATCAAATCACATACGTAGCATGTAAGGACTTGTACTTTAGAAATGGCAATTGCCATTTTCTATGTGTTTTGAAGTATTAAAAAGTCTAGACAGAACATTTCAGTTAAGATGATAATCAGCAGCTTAGATAAGTGGGTAAAATAATTAATTGAAATACTGGTAGGTATTTCCAGCATCTCATTTTCTCAGGAAACAGCTGCCAAAATGACTTCTTTTCAAAGTGGCAACTGGCTTAAATATTTGTAAAAGAAGTTTCATGAAAGACGTGCAATGGTTGTAAATATTTTGCACTTTTTAATTAAATTTATATTTTCTTTTTTTTATGGGAAACTTGAATTCATTTTAGGAGAATGGCTTTGATTAGCATGCTACATTTGATATGTTGCTTTGGTTTTACCTTAAACGCACTATGAAAATAGAGGAGGGCAAATGTTATCAGAGAGCTTAGACATAGAGATCTGTGCACACGCAGACAAACTGAATCAAGACAGGGTGTTTGACAGTCTGAGATCATGACAGAACCAGGATGGATATTCTCCATGGAAATAGAGCTAGCTAGCAATGGTACCAATACAATTTCTATCGGGGCAGAAATTAAGGACTTTTCTGTATCAGTGACCTTTTTCTGCCCTAGATGACTTTATGAGTTTGTGGAAACTAAATGAGGGCATGCAAAAAAAAAAAAGAACAAAGTTTAGTGTTTGTGAAACATACAAGCACAGACTTTAACAAGACAAAAACTGGGATTTAAAACGATTCATACAGCGTTTTGTAGTTTAGTGTCAAATTTACCCTTTGTCTGAAAGTCTGGCCTTCCTTCCCCAACAACCTGGACTTGACTTGGTGGCATGAAATATAAAGTCAGGATTTAATATTTTGGATGAATGTAATTAAACTTGCATGCACCTCTGATTTCCTACCATGATAACTCGGCATAGGCGACTTTTTTGTCTTTTAATTCCTAATCTCTTTTGACAGTTTTCCACGCAGAAATAACTGCTGCATATTTTCCCCAAATCCCATCTGGTCATCAGCTGCTTTGTAGGATGTGTGTGCAGACAGGAGGCCAGGAATGGCAGTGTCCTGGCGCTGGTAGCCAGAGCTGGCTGTCAGCGTGTCGGTGAAAGGAAGCAGCAGAGAAAGCGAGCAGTCAGCCAGGTGGTGCCGCCTGTCGACAGGTCGGCTGCTGGAGGAGGGGAAGGGCGCGTGTCTGGGTTCATTTCATGCTGCCAGCCTAAATTGGTGTTTGGAGAGTAGAAAATGTCAGCTCATCTGGCACATGCTTTGTTTGCCTGTTTCAAACAGGCACGTTGATTCCACAGCAGGTCGTCTCCTTGTAACTCCCAGGAGAATACAAAAACATGCACGCACGTAGAGTTGATATTGGATACGGTGGCAGCAGCAGCCATTTTCGACTAATGTTGCACTCTGTTGCTGTGCATGGTATTTGTGTCTACGTTGTAGAGCTGAGTGAAATGGAGCATGTCCATACATTTGTCTCCCTTACTTCCCCCAGTCGTCCTCTGGGTATGGTTCGTCTCGGTCTTCAGAGAACCTGACCTTTTAGCAGATGGAGTGAACTGCACCCTGCTTACAGTGAAAGCCAGAGGGACCATCTCTGCTCTGTACACAGCAACACGGCAACTATGCTTTTATCTACAAATTACCATCTGTATTGCGCTTGGCCTGGCATTATTTTCTTTTAGCGTCTTAGATGGCTATTAAAAACTTTGTAAGAGCGTTGGACCTTTAACCTGGAGCTGCAAGGCCAGAGCTAAACATTATTAACGATCAAGTTAGCAAAACTTTGCAAAAGTTGCTTATTTCTCTGCTGAAATGAAGACTTGGGTAAGCAGGTCAGTCAGTATAAATATTTTCCCAGCTTTTTTAATTCAGAAAAGATCAGGGTCAAGACTGAGAGCTAAATAGCTCATTAAACATGCTGCAGTTCTGTTACTGCCATTGTTGGATATTGCCTTGCCCTTATTTCTGTAAGTAGGCCTTGAAATGTACTTTAACTAAATGACATATTGAGGTATATAGAGCATGTACACTCCAAATCATTGAAATCTTCATTTTTTATGTCAATTGGTCAGAATTCAACAAGTTAGTTTGCCTTTTGAGATCATTTGAGTCAGCCTTCCTGGGTTCAACAGCTGTATAAAGAGAAAACCTTCATAAAATGTACCAAAAAAATAATCAGAAAATCTTTTGAAGTCAAGAGCAAGATACAATGCAGTCTTTTCCTTTCATCACCCAATATGTTTTCACTGAATTGTAAAAAGATACCTTTTATTCAACAACAATATACAAGATTGCCATCTTTTAACACCGTTTCACTCTGAAAATACAAAAAAACAAAAAAAACATTTGTTGTTATTTTTACTAACATACTGGACACACACAGCTGTAGAAAATTGATCTGGGTAATGATGGAAATCATTTAGTTGGGTTGGAGGTAAATAGATGATTTCGCATAAGTATGTTCCAAACAGATTACATGTTAAGAGAACCAAGCAAGCTAAACTGAGATTCACATTTATTTATTTAGTATTGATGGCTCATTTTGGGGAGTAAAAAAACTGATATTTTGCAACAGTTTGTCCTTTAAACTATCCAGGGATTAGACCTAGATGTTGACCTTGTTTTGCAGGACAACGTCCAGCCATGCCAGTGAGAAAATGGTACAAGCCCAACTTTGTTAGTGAGACAGAGGGTCCGGGTTGCTGAGGTTACATGCTGTGGATGACAAGGTCTCATGCCTTCAGGCAGATTAACTTTGAGATCAGGTGTTCAAAGGCAACAGAGCTTATTTGCATGTTGGTGTGATGGTGCATGCTGAAAAAGTTAAATGGACAGGTGTTAAGAGCTTAAAACATGGGCTGTGCTCAGTGAGTTGAAGTTTTGATAAAAAAAAAAATTCAACTAAGTGACTTTATACATTGGCATGTCAGCTTCACTCTTCATTGCTGTGTCGATTTACAGTTTGTGTGACCCGGTCTTGATTGCTGTGGGGGTAGGATGAAGAGCTAAGTGCTTAATTAATGTTTAAAATAGAGTTGGAGAAGAAGCTGAATCACGTGCACTTTAGCATCACGCCTCTTGCCATTTTAAAATGTGTTCAGAATAAATATGCTGAGCAGTTTGCATTATATTTAGATTTTTATATGAACAGCTG
The DNA here is from genome assembly GCA_029874935.1 of Atherina boyeri. Lineage (NCBI taxonomy): Eukaryota > Metazoa > Chordata > Actinopteri > Atheriniformes > Atherinidae > Atherina > Atherina boyeri. The sequence continues at coordinate 3,210 of JAPMNP010619132.1, forward strand.
GCCTCTCTTTCTGTAGGGCTGGAACTAGGCTGAGAATGCATGAGCTTCCACATGTGCCACCTGGAAAGCCTTACCTCAGAGCAAGCTGCATTTTAAGCAATGTAACCACCAAAGTGATATAAGTAGGGTCTTTTTTGGATGAATTTCCACTCAAAATAAATGTTATTGTATGAGTTTGCTAGTTAGGCCTGGCAAAGCTTTAGTAGCGGTTAATTAAACATTAAATCTAATACTAAACAGTAATTTTTTCGGTAAGATGCTGAACACAGCATTTTGTGCCATGACAGTAAACACACCATAACTTGCGTCGACCGGTATGGGTCCATCAAGTTGCTGGGGTGGCGGCGGTAGGGTCACTACTACTTCCACTGCTTTATTGATGGAATGCGGTTTTTACCGAGGAAATTATACGTTTACATTATGATGCATTTGATTTGACATGTGAATACAGTAATTGTATTTAAGAACTAGCTTGTTTTTTGTCGATATGCTAATTAGCTATGTGCTAATTACATTCAGTACCGCGCAGGAGTACAGTCACCATGGTAACCGGTTCATCTTTAAAAACGTTAAGGACCAGTGCCTTGGAGCCTATTCCAGGCATTGAATTTACTTCATAGCTCTGGATTTAGACTAACTATGGAGCGACACAGACACACAGGTAAAAGGTTTACCTTCACAGTCTGATGCATTTAACATTCGACCAAATATTAGCCCCCAACTATAAAAACAGCCAATATTCACATTTTAAAGGCTGCACAGAGAAGTTTTGACACTTTACTCGTGATCAATTTTCCCTCATTATTTCAGCTTTATTTACACCTTTCTATCTTGAATAAGAACTTAATTTGGATTTATTGCAAATAATCTCCAGACTTTTGGACAAAAGGATTTGCTGCACTCAAAGGGCATCATTTTAGAGCCTTTGTTGTGGAGTCTTACAGTCAGGAATCATGCAAATATCCCTGACATTTTCCAATTTTTACATGAAGTACCGTGCAATGGAAAGGTTTATCATAAAGAACTGTCTTCCTGAAAAAGTTTATCCTCTTCAGAAGTGTAAAATTGCTTTTTGCTGAAAAGTTGATAGTTTTTAAACTTTAGTTGAAATTGGTATCATGTTGGGGTGTCTGTTGCACCGATCAGCCATTCAGATGAGAGAACACACACGGTATAACATCTTCAAGGCATTAATCGTGGTCCATTGCAGCCTAACATCCATCTCTCCTCCTCTGGCTCTGCTCAGATTTAGTCAGTGTCAAACTGCTGTTTTCATGCTGAGAAAAATCGCCCATCTTACTCTAGCACAGCTTTGCTTCACTTTACATCATTTATCATGGTGAAAGCTGTTGTTTGCTGTGGGAAATTTCCAAGCAATATTGAAAGCGTAGTGCACAGATGCTTGTACACACATCCAAGTTTGCCGTGTTGGATGAGATTAAGCACGATGTGTTGATATGTGTGTGTTTCTGTTTATGTTGCAGGAGTTGGAGGAGAGAATCCAGCATTTTTATACATTCCTGTGAGATGGAGAGAGGATACCAATCAGGTAGACCCTGAACAGCCCGGGACCACGAAGACACACAAACTGAGTGAGTAAGCGAGCGTGAAGGAGCTTCTGAATCCATCAACACAAAAACAAAAAAAAGGAAAAACAACAAAAAAAAAGCAAAAAAAAAAGGCCCTCCTCTTGCTTGGAAAACGAGGATGTGGACAGAGACATTCAATGGTGCTATCGTCTCAGGAACCTGGCCAGATCCAGACCCATTCTACACAACCAAACCCCTGGAGGCGTGTGTGAGCCACACAGCGCAACACACCCCAACGTTGACGGGCAACCCTGGTGCTACTCGGGTTCTATCCTAACCTTTATCCATGCTGCTCTTGGGAACATTTCTCAACTTGGACGACTTACAAAAGCAACAGATCGGGTGATGTCATATCACAACCTGGCCATTTCTATCTACAGCAGGCAGCTCACACACACTCGCACATGCGCCGTCGCTTGGCTATGCTTGTATTCCTACAAAAAAACACACACTCAGAGCCTCACCAGCAGAAGTATGAATGCAGAGTGCCACAAGGAGAGGACAGACAGCGTTCTGAATCATTGAACTACACTGTTGAGCCCTGTTGCCCTCGAGTGGAACTCTTCACCACATCGGCCAGTTCTCACCATGCTATTATGTGGCTAATTCTGCCATTTTAGCTACTTGACTAGTTTAATATCTGAGCCACCGACAAACATACTCACCCAGAACAAAAGCTTAACAACAAGTTTTAGTAGGGCACAAACTTGATAAGGTTAGCACAGCAGGACTAGAAGCAGTTATGTCCTCCTCATTACAGTGGCCATCAGGTGTGGGAAAAGCCCCCTCAGTGTGTGGACACACTGGCAGATCATCCCAAGAACCTTGTCATTCGAAACAGTTGCTCACACCATTTCTAGTGTTCAGTCTCAACAGATTGTCAAGTCCTGAATGGTTTGTGGTTGCTGCACTCCCCCCCACCCCCTCACTACATTCACAGTATGAATGTTTTCCCTGCCTGTCAAGCTGTGCCCGACAGTTGATTTTACCCACCAACACCCCCGACTGAGGAACTGGAAACAGTACAAATTGGAAGGCGACTGTAGTTTGCACTGCCTAGTGTGTGCCTTATTTAAAACCTCATGAAACTGATATTTTTAGTTGGGTATTTGATTTTAATATGACAATAATCAGGCTCCAAGTTGGGGTGGGTCCAAACCACTGAGCTCAATCATCTTTAAGCAAAATAAAATTAATAAGAGAATAGTATGATGATTGGACATCTTAACACTTGTTAGAAGAATTAAATCATATCTAGTTTATATAAGTTTTAACTACAACCTAGGCCAAAATGAAACCCCTGCGAATCAGTCGTAGACTACTCACCTTGTGTGGTTGTGTCAGTGTCTGGCCAGATGTTTGCAGCACTTGAAATATTGTTACAATATTTAAACATCTTCATGTCCTGTCAAACCCCAGTCCAGCTGGGGGAGGTCAACAGGAGCTTGACAACACCAGCCTTCCCTCAGTTTTTCATATGCAAAAATGTAACGATGCGAGTCAAAGGATTTGTCGTGCCAAGCCTTCTCCCACTCCCCTCTTAAAATAAATAAAGGTGCTGATATGGCGGTGCCTGTTCACCGGCTTTCTGTTTCAACTCTGAACATGTTAGATGGTCATAACAACCTACATAATGTTGTGTATTTGATCTTTTTTTAAAACATTTTTTTTATCAAATGCTTTGCTTGAATTGAGATTGTTTTTGCATGGGTGTTGAATCCACAATGAACAAGGCCATTCTAGGCAGTGCTTGTCACTAAAGTGTATTACATGATTTAAATATTTTTCTTATTCTTTTCAAATATGTGTTCCGACTTTATAGCATTTAATTCTTGCTTGCTTTTCAACACCAGACAAAAGAAGCTGGATTCTCATCTGTGGCCAACACAGTATGTGTATTTTTTTTAATTGCTGTGGTAAATTAAGGTATTTACTGAAGCTTTATAGGTTTAATGGTATTCTCACACTTTTGAAGATGTTTTGAGCTGGTGCAAACTAGAGAAAGCACATTCTTTCTCTCAGAAGCGCTCACATCCGATCGTCAAACCTCTCGGGTGAACTCAAACCCCAGCTCACCTCTGCCTTTTTCTCCAATTCTGGGTGGCTAAAACAAAACACCGTATGCAAACTGGCGATGACAGGTTAGCACTTGGAATACTGCAGAGAGGAAAAACCAATGCTACCTCAGCTTAGTTTATTTTAATGCGAAAACTGTTTACTGGGTACAAAAACCAGTATTTCCCCTCCCCTCAAAATACTGTTGTGACATCTACATGTACCATCTTAGGTACCAGTTCAGTGCAACCACAGCTGCTGCAGTAATCCAAGAGTTGTGTGTGTCTCCCATTGTTATGTATGTTTGCATTTGAGCCAGATGATGATTGCTTAAATTTTAGGGATATGAGATGGACTATTTTATGCTTTAGTTTCAGGTTCTTTTAATTTTTACCATACCTAAATATATATTGAGGAGATTTCCCTGATCTTCCTCTTGCATCTTTTCTCATTCTTAGAAGCGATTTCTAGCATTTTCTGCCTCTTTACACACTTGTCGCCTTCTCCCTCCCCCAAGAGTTTTTTTTTTCTCTGCAGATTGTCATCTCATCATTCTGATTATTTATTATTGAACATGTTTTACACCCAATTCAGTCAGTTGTCTTTGTGCGTTTTGAAAGTTAACAGAATTGGGCATCTTTTTTTCTTTTTTTAAAAACCGTTTTTCAGAATTGTGTAGCGTTTGTGTAGCAGGTTTATTTGGCGTGTACGGGGGAAATAAAAGGGTTTACAGATCTCTCAGGTTCAACACGCGACAACATACCCTTTGGGCTTTTTTTTTTCTTCTTTCTTTTACTTTTATTTATTTCATCGTTCTGATGTTTTCTTCGTTGAGTGGTTACAGACTGACATACTGGAAGCGACTAATACGAGGATATTAAATCAAAACTTAGTTTCTGCATCCCAGTGAGAGAAACAGGACCAGACCAACTTTTTTCACATTGTTCACTTTGTCTCCAGTTTTTTGCCAAAAGAGTTATTTTATAGGATTTATTAACACATTTGGACATAAAATAGTTAAATGTCATACATTGTGATCTTCCTTGATATAAATTGTAGCCAGTTTGGACTAACAACCAATTTTTGTCTGGTAGGTGAGACTACTTAGTCCAGTATGCAGAGGGAAAAGTTTTGCTCTATCCTGAAATAATTTACTTTCCTGTTATTTTAATTTTTCCAGTTATGTTAGTCGAGCCCTTTTGTAGCTTTGTCCATTCTGTTCATTTGTGTATTTAACACACCTGTTCGCAATGTTACTTTATTGTAATTTATATTTGAAATGAAACATTTACTGTATTTCTCAATAAACTGCTGTGATATACTTGAATAAAGGTTCAAACTGTAAATCTGAAGCAGTCATTTTTATTGTAAATTGATGCACAATCATTGGCCAACCAGTAGTAAAAACCTGCCAAAATTCCCTGGAATAATATCCTGTAGGTATCCACTCTTGTTTTGAGATTTAAGGGCTTCCAGGTATGAATGGCACCTGACTACTGGACGTTTTGTAGATTCTGGAGTCAATGATGTCCCACATTTCCACAATCTGGGACCTAGCTCTATCCTCCAGGATGACAACGCTCTTCACCCACAGACTCAGAATCATCATGGAGTACCTCCAGAATTTCAGTGGGGAGGATGGAACAACCCTCTGAATCCAGTCTTTAAATCAACTAAACACTTGTGGCATCAGCTTGGGTGTGCTGTATGTTCCAGAGCACAGGTGTCACACTCTGGTCCTCGAGGGCCGCCATCCTCCTGAGTTTTTTGTTGTTTCCCTGCTCCAACACACCTGACTGAAACAAAAATGGGTCATTGTGAAGAAGTTCACAGGACACTGTTGGATCCATTTGATTTGAATCAAGTGTGTTGAAGCAGCGAAACGACAAAAAACCTGCAGGGTAGCAGCCCCGAGGACCAGAGTTTGAAACTCAACACAACCACGTTAGTTGAACTTCGACAACACCTGGTTGAAGGAATGTGATGTGCAAGTTTCCTTCCTTTTTGTGCCAAGTTCTTTTTTAATTATAAAAGCTATTAGAAACCAAATCTAGTTCGGTTGAGTTTCTCCACACCCTTTGATTAATTAGAAGGTGAAAAAAAGAGACTTGACAACGAGTTCTTGTTCTGGTATATGTATTAGGTTTCAATAATTGTTAATTTCTCCTTTTTGGGTACAGATTTACAGACTTAGTTTGAATCCAGCCTATCGGTTTTCTTTTTTTTTTTTTCTAAAAACATTTATACAGAATCACCTTCAGGTTTTAAAATATACATATTTCCTTCCTGTATTTACAGAATACCAACCCAACAACATATGTGGGTTGCAATGAAACACAATGTATAAAACAGAAAAGGGATTTTTGGGGGGAGGGGCAGGGCTTATGGAGGAGAGAAACCATGGATCAACAGAAAACATCTATGATAACAGTCACAGGTGAATATTTGTGCTTTTTTTTCCCTCTGTAGAAACTGTCCCAACTTGAATATCTGATAAAATGTCAACAGAAAGAGGAATTCTCCCTCTCTAAATGTAGTGCTGTCTTTGTCCCAGAAAGCAAGAGCACGGATAAAGATGAAAAGAAAAAAAAAAACTCCAACGCTCCAGATGATACTCAGGTTGGAGTTGCACAAAAAAAACAAAGTCGGGGGAAAAAAAAACTTTTTAAACCCCATCTGACCCAGATTTGATAGTTTTTCCAATATCATTAAAAGAACTGGGTCACACAGAGTTCAAAATCTGGTTTTGAAATTACCTCATAAATCCACACAAAGGAATTTTGCTTCCTGATACAGTGGAGAGAGAAGAAACTCGTCAAATCCACTGATGAAGAGGAAAACGGTCCCAATTCTTGTCCTAAGCATTTCCTCCCCTCATGTAGCTGTTACTACTGAAACACATTCAAACACCACAAAGCAACTTCTGCTAAAAATATCTAAGGAGCCTACGTCGGTCAAATGTAATTCACTCAGTAAGACAAAAATGTGAACCTGTAATGGCTTTCACTGAGCTGAGTCAGCATAGAAAAAGAAACAAGAGGTGAGTTCACAGAGACCAAACTGAAAAGACGACTTCAACTAAGAAACAAAACAACAAAAAAGAGCTTGTGAATTACTAAGAGGGTCCCTGTGCCTGTTGGATGAGAGGATGAACTACTACCATGACACATACAGTACTGGAGGTTAGGCATCGTCGCCTGGCATGGCTGAGTAGTTAAACATGAGTACATTCTGCACAGGGTTTTATTTGAGGGGAGTGGGAACTGCGTGGATCGATGCTGGCGTCGAGTCCAGAGGTCAACGGCCGACTGACCGGCCTGGCTCTAAGCTGCCATCTTGCATCTTCCCACAACTGGAACTCAGCCGCTGTTTGGCTTCGACCCAGTTCTAGCCAGTCGGCGCCACCCTCAGCCGCTCTGGATGTACTTCTTAATGACAACGCAGCCGTGTCTGAAGAGCGGGCAGGGCAGTGACTGCAGGAGTGTCCAAGTGTTGGTACAAGGGTCAAACGTCTCCATGTTGCTGAGGGCGGGACCCTCGCTGCTCACGATGCCACCTGTGGCATAGATCTTCCCATCCAATATGACAGCGCTGCAGAAAAGGTAGATAAATTAATTTAGTGTTGCTCATTGGTTAAGTGTTATAACAAAATTAAATAACCTCAAATTCACAATAACACCACACATTACATTATCTCTCACATGATAAATAAAATGTCCCATTTCTATTTAATTGCTTGTTAACATAAATAGCTAATCAGCCAATCGTATGGCAGTAACCCATGGATTTAAGGATGTAGACGTGGTCAAGACGACTTGTTGAAGTTCAAACTGAGCATCAGAATGAAGAAGAAAGGAGATTAAGTGATTTTCGATGTGGCATGGTTGTTGGTATTTAAGAAACTGCTGATTTGAAGGGATTTTCACACAACCATCTCTAGGGTTTACAGAGAATGGTCTTAAAAACAAAATATTCAGTGTAGCATTTTTCTGGACAAAAATGCCTTGTTGATGTCAGAGGAGAATGGACAGACTGCAACAGTCTCAACAAAGGTAAAATTACAACGAAGGTATGCAGAATATCATGGAGGCCGATAACCAATATTCATTTGCAGTAAAAAACATCTAAGCAAATTTTGAAATGCACAGACTCCAACAATTTTTTTTCTTTAGATGCTGTTCATCATGTTTATTATCGAACAAGGAGCTCAGCAGCAGCACATCATCTGTTAAGATAAAGGATATCAATAAAGAAAATGGGTACCTGGCCTTCATCAAGTAAATAAAAAACTCAAACTCAAATAAACTGAAATGCTGCTTTATCTTCACTTTCAAGTGCTTAAAACAATAAGAAAAACGAAGGGATAGACCGGTATAGATTTTTTTTAGGGCCGATACAGATTTCCTTCCATCACCCTTAGCCCCATTATGGACGGCCAATTTTCTTGAGCCAATATTTGGGGCCGATACTGCTTTTGTGACCTCATTATACATAATAAAATGGACACGATGATATCATATACTTTTATTTCTTTATCTGCATTATTCAACATATATCAGAATAGATGGAATCCATATTTTTTATTCAAAAATTTAAATTGTTAA
>JAPMNP010619151.1:0-13518 GCA_029874935.1 Atherina boyeri
ATGACATGATTTAATCAGTGTTGTTGAGGCTTTTTTATACAGGGCGGCTACCGTTGTTGCAATGTGTGTTTGAAATGGTGACGTGCAAGAGTGCTTCATTCGTTTTAATTCAATACACAAATTCAACATTAGATGACAGTAATTCTTACACAATGTCCCTTTAAATAAAATAGAATAAAATGGAATTTAAAAAGAGCTGTAGTCAAAGAAAATATTCAATTAAGAGCTTAACTAACATGTAGCCGAGTCCATCTTGGGTCGCAATGAATTAAGCTGAGAGAATCTGAGCAAACGTTGACAATATTCAACCATAAGATGTTTAATGACTTTATTTGTACTTTTGAAGTAAGAGCATTGAAATATCAATGCCTTTAGATTGTCAACTACGCCTAACTTCCTGTTTCCCATCTGTGATCCTGGGGCATTATAGATTTGGAAATGTATCTGAGAGGATCAGGATCATTTTGATCTAATCTAGCAGTTTTGAAATACTGGGATAAATAACTGGTCCATGGATCAGGATAGTCGGATTTATAAATCTGCATCATTTTGATCTGGATTTCGGATTCTGAAATACTGGGCCCTGGTGATAACACAGACCAGCGGTTTTTATTTTCACCTCTGTTGTAAAAATATAATGAATATGTAAATGATATTTCTAAAGTTCAGATGTATCAACATTGTTTTGTTTCTTTGTTGAACACCAACAGAAATCCGCCACACTTGAAGATAATTTTAAATGTTGCCTTGTCAAGACAACATACACTGCAGCCATGCTGTGCTAATACCATATGTCACACTGAGGTATGGGGGTCATGTTTCAGAAATATTGTTGCTTTAAATGTAGTTCATCCAACTTTACCAGGGTAGCTGGTAGTTTCAATGTCATCCCCAACTGATGTCAGCAGACTTGGAGACTTCTGTTGAGGTTTGATGGAGTGAATTTGCACATTTGACCAGTGGTGTACACAAGCAGTGTTGTATATTGTTGAGAAACCTCGGTTTTCTGTTTTGTTTTTTTAACAGGTTCCACATTTTGTACAATATTTCACTGCAAGACAACAAAATGCAGCAATGCCCTATCACAGTTCAGGATTTTATACCGGTGTCAGACATTTGCTATGATATAATAGGTCAGCTTTTCTGGTCGTACATTCAGCCTTTCTCACTCACTGTGTTCCTCTCGTTTCCCTTTTGTTTCAGATACAAACTACCAACCGATCTGATTGGCTAGAATCTCCTGAAGGGGCAGAGTTGATAAGTCTTCTGCAGGATTTGACGACCTCTAACAGGTGCGTATTTCTATTGTTGTATGTTTATGTGCATCTGTGTTATTATTGTGTATATTATTGCCATTACTTTCATAAAACAGCTAGTTTTGTGTTGTCATTACCTGCTGTTTAAATGGAGTTTCGGAACAAGCAGCATATGCAAAGTAGCCCAGATATACCAGTGATTGTCCCTTCCTCCAGTTACTGTTTAGGAATGCCAATGCATTCACAAGAAAATATGCTATAATATGGCTCAAATCCACTGTGTTTTACCAGTCAGATACACTTGAAACACCTCATAGAGTGCAGCCCGATTACATCTTGGTCAAATGCCGGAACCACTTTTACTCACAGTTGCTCCACTTTGAGCTCTTTCCTCCTGTCTGAGCCTCTCTGCCTCATCTAAGTCTAAATCCACAGATCCAATTTCAGCACTCACCAGTTGCTACGTGTGCACACTTCAAAGATGTGATTTGTTAGGCGCGGTGGTACAACCAAGAATGTGATTGAATATCTGGGACTTTAAAAGTTTTTAACACAAGACAAGCATGTTGTAGGTTTTTTAATCTTTTTTAAGGTTGACAATTTCACCCTTGCTGCACAATTGGATTTATTAGATCTTTTTAGCTTTTTTCATTTGTGATAAGTTGAAGCTCACTATCTCGGGGGGTAGGTCTGATGATATAGAGGTATTCCCAAACTACCTCAGATAGCCACCAAGCAGCTACTGTTTAGTTTTTTGGGTCCATAATCAAAGATGTATCATGGGGAATTCCAGCTTAGTCTCATGCACAAGTTCTTACTTGCACACATGTAAACTCCCCTCCCCAGTCTGACTCCAGGAACATACCCGAGTCTCCATCATCAGGTGAGCTGCTTCCTTCAAAGACAGTCAGCTCTATGACTATGAACTGGTCTTTGTCTGCCCCTCTCCTGAGACCAGGTTCCATCATCGTTTTCATTGCCTGCTGCATGATCTCGGTTGTAGAGCTTCGGCTCCTAAAAACATGACTCTTAGATTCACTGTGACACACAAATGACTCCACCATTTAAAGTTTGCAATTTGAGGATACAAATTTAATAGGAAGCTGTGGCAAAACCATTTGACATTTCCACATGTTAAATGTTCCTCTGCTTTTAATGTGTGTATTTGTGCTCCCAATAGGTCTAACTATGAAAGATACTCATCATCCACGTTGTAGTGAACCAATGATATTTTTTCTGGACTTAAATGAGTGTAAATCTGTCCAAACAATGATGAAGCGTCTTCGATTGTAAATATTAGCTATCAGTAACCATGACATGGGGTGAGCATGTGTGCACCTGTAAATCTGCATCTTGTTTCCTTTTATGAGTATGTGGGTCGAATGTTTGTTCCCTCTTTGAGCCAAGGGTTTTCTCACTATAGCGACCGTGCTTCCTTTGATCCTTTGATGCATGAGACTAGCGACCTCTCACACACAAACATAGACGCACACACAAGCACAAGGAATACACACAATAGTCACTTTCACTCTCCTCTGTATACAAATTTGGTTTCAATCACACACACACCCTGTCAGATCAATAATAAAGGTGTATTATTGCTCTGCTAGAGAGGCCTCCCTTATTCTTCCCTCCCTTTCACCTCCTTTCTCTTCGGTCACCTCTTTTCTTTCCTCCTTTGTCACTCTCCTTACCCATTTCCCCCTCCCTCGCTTCCTCTCCATTTTCTATCTTTTTTCCTTATTTTCTGTCTTCTCCTCTTGTGCCCTACCACTCCTTTCCTTCTCTCCCCTCATCTCCTCACTCTCGCTCTCCAGCAGATGAAAGCTCAGATCAGCTCTTGCTTTTGAAGTGGCCGAGGCTGGCACCCTCCCACTGGTTGAGCAGTAGGAAGAGGGGAGCAAAGGTTTTAGGAGAAAGGGCAGGAGATGAGAGGAGTTATGTGGAGAGAAGAGGAGAGGAAGGAATGGGAGGTGGTGGGTGAGGTTTTAATTGAGAGGATGAGAGGAGTTTGGGCAGAGGCAGGGGGGTGGAAGTCTGGGTTGAGATCCTAACCCAAATGATGTCATTGAGCTTTTACCATGGCAACCTGAGGAATGCCTTTTCAAAACCTCAAGCCTGACCAAGGGTGGAGGGAAGAGCCTCACTCAGAGTCTCAAGTTCTGAAGAAAAGCCTTGAGGCTCAAACCATGATATTAGTTTACTGCGTTCAGTGAATCAGGTCCATCAGTATTTATCTGCACTGACATCAACATCGGCTCAGAAGACCAAGTGTGGCGTGTAAACACACCACTTTTAGATCGACTTAGTTTTTAATGAATAAAGACACTGGGTAATATGTTGTGTTGTTGAACAGAGTGTATTTAACTTATTTAAGACATTCTAAGGACCATAGTAGTAGTTATAATCTCCCGATGCATACAAATGTATAATTTAGAGTGTGCTTTCATGTTCACATGACTTCATGTCATTTTGAGCACAGGGTGTTTCTGATCATCTTCTGTAGGAGAAAGACTGCATATCAGATCAGTTGATAATAATTTCTAACCAAATATATGATGGACTTTAGTATCTCATCCTTTATATTTTCTCTTTTGACATCTTACTATGGATGTAATAAAAACCTTCATTTCTGTACTCATAGTACTCCTCACTGTGGGTGGGTTAGGGTAATATTGAGTCTAATGTGGTGCTGGAAAAACAGTTTTCTGTAATCTACAGCCAATTATTTTATTTTCTGTGGTCCTCTAGGAAGCTGCAAGTGCCAATTTGGTGCAGTGAAAGTGCAGAGATGTAGTGGATAACCAAACTCTGAGGTTTTTCCTTTAACTTTTATGGACCCAATTTATGTTTTCTAAACTCTAAAACTTTCAAGGGTTTCTGAGGCCTCTGGGAACTGTATTAATTAAGTTAATTGTGTGAGTTTCAATTAACTAAGAGGAGTGGATGGGCTTCTACAGACCAGGCTGTCAGGCTGCTCCCAAAGACACCCAGCAGAAAGAGGAGAAGGGTGGACGGTGAGGAAGGGAAGGGTGTAGACATGCTGAACGGATGATTTCATGAAGCAACAACCCTGGGCTTTTTGACAGTGAGGCAAATGTTGTTTTGTGAAAATGTAAACTGGAGGAGTAAACAATACAAGACGACGAAGTCCCTTTTTAAGGTCCATGTTTTTGAAGCAAGAAAAATTGCCAATCTTTAGGATCTGAGTGGCTTTGACAATTATGACGGCTAAAAGAATAGAGCATCACTATGTAAGGTGCTTCGTGGTGTTTGTTCTGTGCTTTGGTCATGCATCTGCCAGCAACAGGCTTTTTGATGCAGGTTAAGGCTGATGGTCGGGACCCAGGGAAGAGTTACACCCGAAAAACTAAACGCTGCCTGTGGCAGAGTTAAACTCCATCACTGCTTGCTCAGTATGAACCTCCCCCGAGTAATAAAAGGAGACTCGGTTTACTGAATCCAGATTTAAAAAAAGAAAAATCATGTGGATGTTGTTGATTAGACTTGGTGAATGGACTTTGGGAAAAAGGCATAAAAGGTGCTGAGTAGTAGCCAAAAAAGAATTGAGATAACTTTTCACATGCTTGTGTCTTTTTGTGTGTTAAACTCTACAGACTTTTAAATGCTTGTGTGTCAACCACAAGGCTAACTTGAACTTATAAGGAAATATTTTGAATCACACGTCTATTATGAAAACGAGAGAATACAGTATGAATATTATGTAACATTATCTGCATGTCATTATAGTAAATTGTTCCTTTTCTTCATCTCAGGTGTCACGCTGATGTGATTCCACTGGCTGTGGAGATTCTTCAAGAGATCCCCGGATCCTAGAAGCTTTCATTTTCAAACCTTCCACTAACCAGAGATGGTGTGATGTTTTTAAATTTACCACAAGAACTTGTATTTAATTTTCAGATGAGCTCTTTCAAGTGGAATATTTCTTGTTTTTTTTAAGAATCAAATGCTAGCCTGTGCCATCAGTTTTGGAAAATAAGTTGTTAGAAACATGACATTTGTCAAGCTTCTTTGTCAATCAGCACTTGTGGTTAATTAGATATGAACAAAATAAAGTCATATGTAGTTTACATTTATTTTTGTTCATAAATTTAAACAGTAATAAACTTTTAAAAGCTTCAAGACTAGTCCCTCTGCAGGATACCCATCATCTACTAATTGGATGAATGAAAAATGATGGCCTGGGTTTGTCACATAAATGATGGTACAACATGAACATCCATCCGGTGTTCAATCTGCACAGCATTACAGCATGAGCATTAATCCGGGCTGACACAAGCATTGCAGCACTGACCTCAGTATGTTTAATGCTCCTGTCAGGTTTAATAACAGAATATTGAGTCATTATATCACATCAGTGTCTTGTAGTGCGATAGTCCCAATTTCTACCTTCATGTATTGTACACACGAACACCATTTTTGGTGAAGTGATGTTAGGCCACACAAAGCTGTTTGGAGTAACTTTATTGTTCTGTGCATTTCGACATCTGATTAAACCTATTTTAACTATTTGGCCATTTCCACTGGACAGTCGCATGCTAAAATTGCCCAAAAAGTGCAGTTGTATTGAAAGATGCTGTTTTTATGCCCCAATAAACAAGGAAGTAACAAACCAGAGCCTTTTTTTCCTCCTCACTTTAACCCATATGCATCCAGGAGCAAGTAGCTACTCTGATGTCCTAATTTGTATCGTGTTCTAAGTAACTTAAAGTCTGAAATAAGACAAACATACAGGTGAAATGACAGTCCATTTTATTGTTTCAGAACACAGCAGGCTACAGCAACCAGCGCCTCTCATCACCTCACTCCTTATTAACAGCAGACCAATAGGAGCACCTCTCCACCCCTGTCCTTTTACAGACACTCCCACCCGACTCGGTCAGCTAAACCCCCTTTGGAACAGCAGAGACACATCAGTGTCCTCCTTTAAAGCAAGAAAATAGCTTGATATTTGGACCATGATTTCCAATTCATGTTTTTTTTTTTATACAAAAGCTACACAATGTTACACTTGATCTTCAGAATACAATTCAAATGATTAATTTTAGTGTTTGGACACCATTTAAAATGTGATCCGATTCTTTACTTGGATGGAGCATCACCATTAAAATGAAAACCAAAAAGAAAAAGAAAAAAAACTCAACACTATCAGACTTAAAATACAAGGGACTGCAAAAACAAGAAATGAGTATCAATGCAGAAAAATGAAAAAAAGCAAGCTATTCAGTTTGTACCATTACAGACTTAAAGAAAACAGAATAAAAAAGTAAAACAAAAGAGTAAAAATGAACACATAAAAAGGGGTTTTTGAAAACCGATCATTGAGATCAAAATCTGTGTTTTGTGTCAGGATTTGAAGTCAGCCCCCCATCAGGCTGAGAGACCAGAACCGCACTAAAATCTACTTTGTCCCAATGGAGTTCCCATAGACAGGAAACTCTGCTCGCTGTTGTTGAGTCATCTTCAGGCACTTTCTGAAACCCCGCCTCCTCCATATGGGCGAATCACGATGCAGGTTCATCCAGATCACATGATACAGCTGCAACAGGCAGAGAGAAATGAGTGGAGGGTAGTGGGGAGGTAAAAAGAAGGAGACAGCACTGAAGTTGGTAAAGGGCCACACACAGAGATCAAACACCAAGTAACTCAACACACTACACCACACGAGTTTCAAAGCACTCTGAACATGCAACAGCCACACTGAGCAAAATCCACATCTCTCCTTCCACTGCCATTGTATCCAGAATCCTCTTCACTGTGTTTCCATGTTAGAACTTTGCCAACAAGTTGCTACCATTGATTCCAGCTGATGCACGAGTACAGACGAGTGAGAAGTCATCCTTACCTAGTAGAAAGTGTAGTGTAATGTTGCTCTTGATATTTACAGGTCGGTATCAAACCAGGCCAGTTGGTTTGAGTCTCCGGGCGGCAGGCCCTCTATCAGTTCCTGGGCATGTCCCAGGTCAGGCAGCCCTTCTACAGGGGGGTAGTCCTGGCCAGGGTGGTGGCCTCCACCCAGATCATGGTCCATCATGGGTTCCATACCCATAGAGTCCCCTCCGTAACCCCCCGAATGGAAAGAACGGTAGCTTGGGTCTGGGGAAGCAGGGAGTGGACGGAGGAGAGGCAGGGGAAGCAGAGCAGTTGTTAGAAGCATGTTAACAAACCACACAGTCACACAGTAGTATGATCATTCACATGTAACAATGCACAGCAACACGCCATCAGCACACCGCCTGTCCTCCAGCAGGCAGAATCACAATCAAGCTCTTTTCACACTGCAGCTGTTTGGACGTGGGATTGAACGTATCCAAATTCATCGTTCAGTACATTGTGTTGAGCAGTGGTTAGAAAGGTTCAGTATATTCACCAACGTCAAGTCTTTTTTTCATTTGTCATTGATTTGTTAAAGCTGTTAAGTGCTGGAGGTATGTGAGCAGTGCAAATTAAAACAGCAAGCTTGCCGCCCCAGCCTACTGATCAGCCCACAGTCTGAAGTGCTTGGACTTTGCGACAACTGAAAGCAGCAGCACTGAGCTTGTAACAATGTTGGAACCTCTTGCGACTGTTAAAATCAATCTGTCCTTTACTTCAAAAACAATGCTGGCCTTCACCACCATCTCGACTTGCTTGTGTATCATCCATTTTAATTAATCCTGTCAGCAGTAATGATGTAGAGATGAAGCTCAGACTAACAATGTCTTGCTGTGTAAATATGATTTTTAAGGTTGCCTCAGAGGTTGGACTTTGACAAACTGATCAGTGGAAAACACCGACCCACAGAAATGAGTGAAAATGTTTTCTAGGCCCAACTACTCTGACATGGTTTTGTTTTCTTTAAACTGAGAAAGTTCTGAATACACAAATCTGAAGGGACCCACCTTCCTGTCTGTAGCCCAGAGGCTCCCCCTGTGCTCCAATGTCCAAACCCAGATCGCCAGTCTGCAAAGTAATAAAGAGACAAAACAATTACACAGGCTATATCCATTTACATCATGCACACACATTTCCCAACATTATGGTCAAGAAGTTCAGGAACTTATTGATTGCTTCTTACCTCGTTCCAGGCCATTGGTTCGGTCCTGAAGAGCGAGCTGGTGAGTTCTACGGAGAGGCGTTTCTTGTAGTCTTGGGGTTTGTCCTCTGACATGCGGAACAAAACTGCTGCTGCATATGTTGCTGAAAATGGAAAAATTCCGAGCTTTAAAATAAAGTCCTTGCAAGCATAGAAATAACAGAACTATTCTGGAAATTACAGTATTAATAATTCACTGTCCAACCAAACTTAAACTTCATAATCCTACAAGCAAACTTATGGGGGAACAAATTGTAAGTGCGGTTGTATCCAATAATAACCACACTGCACCGCTGAACTTGCTTTTGTTAACATCTACAAAGCAAGGAGTCAGCGGTTATGTGAATGATGGCAGTATGTAAATTAACTGTGCTTTGAAGTACATACCAACTCCCTCATTGCGGCTGTGCAGCAGCTCTGTGAGTGGGGCAGTGGCTCCCTCAGCCTCGATGGCCTCAGCAGCTTCTTTATCCTGAGCCAGCTCACACAGCACACCTGCTGCTACACGCTGGATGTTCTCAATGGGGGAATACAACAGCTGCACACAAACACAACATCTCATGGTTAAGAAAAAAAAAATTCTCCTCAAGAACACCTCTTTTATCCAAGTATTGTCTTGAGCATTTTAGGGAGACAACTGTTTTTAAATGATTACACAAAAATATAACGTAGAAATTCTCAAAACTACTTTCATTTTGGGGCATTTACATAAAGTGGAAATGAAAGCTTACCTGTACAAAGAGTGGAATGGTATTGAGTCCTCTGATGACTATTCTGTTGTGGACATCTCTCGCCAGGATATGAAGTGCCCCTGTGCAACCCTCCACAATCTCCTCCATACGCACTCCTTCCTAATAAACAAGCATTTTCATTGTTAACAGTGGCTCTTTCCTCTCTGTTCACTTCTCCAATTCCAACTGCCTGCACAAGTTGAAGGCAGGACTAAAACTAAACAGATATTATGGGAAATGTTTCTTGATCTCCTTGTAAAACTATGAAATGTGTTGTAGGGGAGCTTTAATTTGGAAACTAAATGCTGCTGAGTGGTACCGCACTGCTGATCTGCTGTGCAGCACATCATGCAGCACAGACTGCAGGAGTTTATTACACTGGTGTGAATTCAAAGAAGCCTTAGGAATGTGTGAGTGCTCTTACCACAAACTGCTGCTGTGTGCCTCCCATGCTGGTGCGTCTCTGTGTGTCTTGGTGTGCTCTGACCAGTAGCTGAACCAGTCTGGGGATGGCTCCCTGCTCCCTCAAAGGGGCGTGGTTTGCAGGGCACAGAGCCAGGTTACGGATCAGACCCACTGTAGCCTGAAAGAGGAGCACAGTAGCTTGATGTTCTTTCAATTAAACAACTAATGAAGAATTAAAACCAAAGATTACAGTTTTAGCATTCATAAGTAGAAATGAGTAAAGAGGTTGTTTCTTAAAATCTTTTTCATGCTCAAGTCCTTCCTTGCAGATATTAACTGTAATTTGTCATTGTTTGTTCCAGCACCACCAGCAAGGCTGTATTAATGCTTAGTTCAGTGTTTCACATTGAATTAAAGAACTGCAGGGGTCTTACCTTGATGAGTGGCCAGTGTGAGGGTGGATGCAGTAATTTGACAACCACAGGCAGGCCATAGTGCAGTCTGACAGCATTCTGTGCCATCTCAGCATCCTGGTGTCGAGATGTGAGGTGACGGAGGGCACAAATAGCTGGCTCTGTGATGTCTTCTCTATCTCCAGCTCGAAGTACTGTGCGAACTAACGCCTCAATACCACCAACCTGGAGGGAAGGGAGCATAACAAATTAATGGAAACAAAGTGGACACATCAGATTGATAAAAACAACTTATTTAGTGAAAAGAGACTTGAAATGGTGGCTATTTATTTGCGTGCGGGGGGGGTGGTCCTCACCTGACAAACCATCATTTTATTCTTGTAGTTGTTACAGGTCAGATTAGACAGGATGCCAGCAGCACAGGTCACCACATTAATGTCATCACTGCCGAGCAGCTGCACTAGCGTTCCAAGAAGACCTTCCATTCCCTCCTGGAAAACATGCAGGTTGGTAAACAATTAGTACAAAGGAGTCTAACAAATTATGTAACATGTTTCTTTGTCATCTTCCATCTCTGCAGAGCAAAGAAAGTCACAAACTTAAGTAATGAATGTGGGCCCTTCCATCCCAACACTGATATGTCCCATTTTTTCCCTTTTTTTTTAAACAGCAACTTAAACATTATTACACAGTGCAGTTTGCATCACCTGTTTGGTGGCAGCATCAGATAAGTTCCTGAGAGTCCAGAGACAGTTCTGGACCAGTCTCTGGCTGGGGTCTGTCAGGTGGAGTCCCAGGGCCTGCATACCTCCTGGAGACAAGTAGTGTTGTAATAATAGTCATTTAACTGCATTAAAAAAGGAAAACTTTTTAAAAAAAATATTTGTTTTTATATAATAGATACTTCATGTTCAATAAACATACCAGCTTCAACAATGGCAGGTTTGTTACTGGAACACACCGACAGAACTTTGAGAACACGGCTTGTGGTCCACAACAGCTTCTCATATGTGTATGTCCTCATAATGTTGACCAGGGCTTGGGGGCCTCCACTTGCCAGGATAATCAACTAGCCAAACAGTAATCACTTCAAATTAGGTGGGGTATTTTTGCTCCAAATGTCAAGAAGTACATCAAACAGTAAATAACAGTTTTTGTGTTGGTTTTTTTTAAAAATGCAATCAATATGAATCAACAGTACTATCCAGTAACACCTCACCTTGCTTTCCTGGTTTCCATAGGCCAGTATCTGGAGACAGTCAGTGGTGATGGCCAGGAACTTGACATTGGTTTTGTTGAGCAGAGCTACCATTTTCTGTAGACCACCTGCTAAACGAACAGCCATCTTGGCTCCTTCCTGGTGCAGAAGGAGGTTGTGGAGGGTAGTGATGGCGTAGAACAGGACAGAGTCCACTGGTGAACTGCAAAAGGTAGAACTGTTAGATTATCTAAGAATAACTCGCCATAACTAAATGTGTATCAGGATGAAGTCTGCGAGCCACTTCACTATTCCTATACATACCCAAGCATTTTCACTAGAGCCGGTATTCCACCCGACTTGAAGATAGCCAGCAGTCCCTCTCTGTGATGGGAAAGGTTGTGCAGTGTTCCTGCGGTGCAGCGAGCAGTTTCCACATCATTTGTGTTCTGCATGGTCCTGACGATGGCAGACACCATCTGGGGGGAGCGCATGATGGCATGGCGAGAAGCTTCTTTCTTTGAAAGCTGGTGAACCATCACTGAAGCTTTGTTAACTACAACCTAGAGGGGACAAATGCAGATGTTACAGAATAATAAAAAGCAAAATAATGATTTGAGAGAAAATTGACCCTCAGCTTGTATAAAAACATTACCTGGTCCTCATCATTGAGTAGTTTGGTAAGTTCTGGTATGGCTCTGGTTGCGAGCTCAGCGTCATCTTGATAGTTGATCAGATTAACCACAGCATGTTTGAGCATCTGTGATGGTTCTGCCAACCTCTGGACATTAGTAGGGTTTGCAGCATCGTATTGTGTGGAAGGGATCTGCATTCCCTCCTCGAGAGTCTCTGGAAACATGGCTGCACGCACCCGCTGAGCACGTGTCATGGCATACTGACCATCTATGTCTAGTAAGGAAGAGAAGCTTTCTCAGGTTAGCTGTAATGGTCTTCATGTTTGACTTCCAATTTTGATAATGAAAGCAGTGCTGACTTACCTTGTACTTGTTCTTGGGCGAAGTTCTGGTTGAAGCCCTGCTCCCACTCATACATGACCTGGTTGTCAACATCGTCTTCTTCTGGGTTGCCCTTACCACTGAGAGAGGGAGCGGTTGTGGTGGCCCCTGAATGGATGCCTGAATCTAGGTAGGACTGTTGCTGCCAGTGACTGACAGCTGCCTTACGGTCTGGCTCCATGGCCATGTCTAGTTCCATCAGATCAGCTGAAAATAGAAGAAATATACTTTACATCAACTTAACGTGCTAAAGTCAGTTAAACCAACTTCACAGGTTCACAAGTTAGCTGTGAAATTTCCAATGCACTGTGTGGTTTTCATTTTAGTAGAGACTGTAGGGTCTGAAAAATGACCACAACTACTGTATATGACAATGCTACATATTGTGGTCGGATGATACGAGCTGCTTCAACAGTGGTTTATAGCCACAGCACTAAATGGATTTTTTCCTATGGTTTTCATTCCCTCAGTGAGGTGGGATTTACCAGTGAAGGTCTCTTGAAGCATCAAGTTTGATTTTACACATAGCCCTAGTTTTAAATTGGAATCAATAAGTAATTCAATGTGCTGTAATAAGAACATAAATCTACACCAAGAGAAGATACGTTTGGACCCCTCCATATGTTCAATACACTGCAAACTACTCAATTTTATGTACTAAAGAGAGAAAGATGGAAAATATGTGTGTGCCTGAATATCAACAACTCACCTTGGGAAGCCATGTTCCTTTCTCAAACCACAACCAACACAGCTTCCTGATCTGGGGAGGAAAAAAAAGAAAGAAAAGTAAGTCAAACTGCCTCAGCAGCATTTCATTCATTACTCATTTCATCTACCCTGCTCACAACCAGTCTGACAAACAGCCAATTTAAACTCAACACTCAAAAACATTGCTGCATGGGAGGAGGAAGAGAGGAAGGGGGCTTAAATTAATGCTAGTACAAGTTTTAAAGAAATGCTCCAGACAACTGACTTTCTGGTGTTCTCTTTCCCCTCCTGCCTCCTCCCTTTATCAAGTTTCCCTTTTCCGTTTCAGACAGATATGCAAACAGCCACAGCTCACACACAAAAGCCACCATTAAGTCTAGCTGCTACCAACTATTTAAGTGAGGAAGGACGGGAAGTGGAGCACTGGGTGGAAAGAAGAGGCAGGAGGAGGGAGGAGGGCGACACATTCTTGCTCTGGCTTTGAAGCCAAAACCACACTGCAGGAAAGTAAACAATGGCAAATGGCAGGAGAGGTAAAGCAAGCGAAAGGAGATTAATTCAGAAAAAAGGAAATCTCAAAAACTTTTTTTTTATTATTATCATTTTATTGAAAAAACAACATCATGGGAGATGTATAATAATGGAAAATGGTTAAAAATCCTATCTCTGCTAAAATGGGAACCTTGCTGTATATC
>JAPMNP010619412.1:0-21396 GCA_029874935.1 Atherina boyeri
TAATTAATCAACAGATGAGCAAGTTTTCATGTTCATTGTTTGTCTCGTCTTCTCCTTCAGTTATTCTCGATGCAGCTCCACCTCAGGCAAGGAGGAGAATACATTTTTCAAAAGTTTGGTTTGTTTCATTAAGTGCAATGTTCGAGCAAACTCGGACCTGCTTAATGTTGCAACCCCCATCTGAGACAAGTTTCCAGTCGAACTGAGTCTATCAGACTGTTATGTGTGAAAACCACCTAAGGTAGTTCGACGAGCCTGGGATTGCTGCAGGGCTGTTTTATATTTAACTCTTTCTGCTTTTGTTCTTGTGTGAACCGGGTGTACATGCTACGGTGATTACATTTGCATAAATCAAACAGTAACTGGTCTGACAGTATATCATTGTATTTATCCTCTTGTTTATCTTAGAATATCTTAGAATTTGTTGCTGTCATCAAACATTTTTCCATTGTCTTCAACCATTTATAAAAGAGGTCTTCAATCACTGCATAGTAATAAACAACCCACATACCTACCGAGCTCAGAGGACCATGACCCACTTGTTCAGATGTCTTCCAGAGAGTTGCTTGCATACAAGGCATAAATTGCTTTAATCATTTTGTTGTGGTTTATCATGCATAACCATTTCCTTTATCATATTGCTTCTTGAGAGTTTCTTCACTACCGTACCTCTAAGTTGTAAAAAGTACTTGTATGAAAAACAGCAGCAGCCTTACTTCAGTGACAGCAGGAAGACTTTTTGCCTTTCACAGGAATTGTATTTGAACACCCACACTGCTCCTCTTAATTATTAATCCATCCAAGAAGCATTTCCCACAACAGCCTATTTATAGAATCCCTCACCAAACATCTCCAACAAGGCTGAGACAGGTTGATAGTGATGATGTGGTATTTTTATCTCCTCTATTACTATGCCCTTGTTCCTACCACTCGAATGTGCTTTCCATATATTTTTCTTCACTTTTATTGACTGCCCACATGCTTTACCTTTTATTCTTTGCTTCAACTTTTAAACACAGTATGTTCTTCGATTTAGCACCGCTTAATGCTGTCATTCGTTCAGTGTGATAGGTCTCCAGTTGTGTGATCCATAAATGGACTTTTGAAAACCATACGGAGAGAATGTCATGGAGATATGTTGAGATTTGCATTTTTTTAGATTCAGCTTTTGATTTCTGCTCTTTTCAGGAAAGGTTGTTAGAGGATAAAATGAGACACTTTCAACCAAGATGCAAAACTAGCACAAAATCTATCACAATGATAAGCATATAGAGTAGTTGAAGCCACAAAGCCTTGGAGATGATAAAGATAGTGAATGTGCAGTGTGATGCCCTGAAGCTCCAAAAGTCTAAGGCTACTCTATGAATATATAAATGCTTTGATATTGCTTTAACTGCACACCAATGATAAATTAATAGAGATTTATTTCTTTGATTCTTTGTGCCCTTTTGTAAACATGCCAATATATCCATGAAAGGCAACAGGTTAATCCTTGGTTGTCTGATCAGTGTCCTTCTAAAGGACAATTAAAACAAAGCGAGTCCACTAAGCCTCTATAAGTGATTGTTTTCAGCAACTGTGGTGTTGTTGATGCGTATTGCACTTCAGTTAGACCAATATTGTATTCATTACACAGAAACACCACAATAAACACAGCAGTCCACTTGGAGGGCATGTTTCATTTATTGCAGCAGATCAGCGCCAACAGTTGTAGTAATATTTTTACCTTGTTTTTTGCCCAAAGTCATCACAGTTTTACTACATGAATTATTCCACCACATGTTATCCTTGTAATTGCACAAAAACAGACAACAACCAACGTGTTGTCTCTTCAGTGCATGAGCAGCAAGTGTCCTTGTGTCATAGTGATGTGGGGACTTTGCTAAATCAAGGGTACA
This sequence comes from Atherina boyeri, assembly GCA_029874935.1. Taxonomy (NCBI): domain Eukaryota; kingdom Metazoa; phylum Chordata; class Actinopteri; order Atheriniformes; family Atherinidae; genus Atherina; species Atherina boyeri. Next base: position 1,899 of record JAPMNP010619412.1, read on the forward strand.
TGAATGTCTGCACAGAGCTGACCCTCATGTTTTTGTGGCTATAGATAAATCAACACTATACAGCTTATTAGAGGACAGAACATTTGGAAAATATAGTTGACACAGGACCTGTATGTTTATTACTGAATCATATGCATGGCTCTCTTGGCTTTAAGCGTATACAGCTGAAGTAAAGGGACATTCAGATATCATACACTATATGACTCATGCGCTGCCATAGTAGCCTTTACTCCTTTTTTAAAAGCCTTTTTATAAAGTTTTACAATATGGCTGCAGGGTTTTGATCACCTTTAGCTACAACATAAGGTTTGGTGTTGCTGGATAATAAAGTCAGTTCAGACAAGTTTTTCTACTTTAAAAGAAAAACAAAAAAAAGGAAGACATTTTTTTTTTTAAGGATTTTTTGGGCTCTAGTGGCCTTTGACAGTTGTTGGACAGGAAAGGGGTCAGAGAGAGAGCAGGGAATGACATGCTGCAAAGGGTCCCAGGCTGAGAATCGAACCTGGACCGGCTGCAAGCAAGGATCTATAGCCTCTGCACAAAAGGAAGGCATTTTAATGTGTAGCTTGCGTTATTCACTTGGACATGGAAATAGTAAATGGTTATGGTAAATGGTTTTTGCACTTATATTGCGCTTTACAGCCGTACACCTACAGCCCCAAAGCGCTTTACAATGCAAACATTCACCCATTAACACACACATTCACACACCGGTTGTCAGCAGCTGCCGTGCCCCGGCGCTGGCCTGACCCAACCGGGAGCAACTGTGGGTTCAGTGTCTTGCCTAAGGACACTTTGGTGGACACAGGAGGAACCAGGGTTCGAACCACTGACTTTCTGGTTCATGGGTGAACTCTTACCAACTGAGCCACCTTCCCCATTACTGTAAATAATATTCATGGAATAATTCCTGATTTTGTCCTCTGGTACTTTCTGGTACATTACCTTGCAAGATTATACATTTGGCAAAAATGAAGAAAAAACACATTCAAGTATTTTTGGGCTCAAATATAAAACCGATACTCTATTATGTTTTAGTATGTTTGTGATATTGTGAGCCTTTGGAGAAAATCGATTTTATGAAGGAGTTCCTGGTGAACATCCTTTAGTTGGGACTAAGGTGTCCTTCCATATTCAGCCAGCCGGCCCAGCTCCCTGGCTCCTTTGGAGCGGCATGGAAACTTAAGATGCTCGGTCAGTTCACCCCGACTACTAGGACTGGGTCAAAGCCAGGAGGGTTGTTTATTTATGCAGAGTCATTCTCCCAATCCAATCAGGTTTATCTGACTCACCTCAGAAATTCATAACAAGCAATATTAAAGCAAACAAACTAAAAAAAATATTCAGAAGAATAACATAACATCTCTTACATCGAGCAGGAGGAGCAGTAGGGAAACGGAGAGAAACCAAAGCTAACTGCTTAGTTGATGGATTTTTAATAAACATTAGATAAATAGTTAGATAATTACATATACAGTGGCACAGCAAAGTAAATGTGTGTGAGTAACATAATTCACTTAAAGCAACATATGTTAACACAAGCATTGCCACTCATCATAAAATGTGCACACTCACAAAATACAAGAATTGGCTGGATTTAAATCAGTTCTTTGCTATTTGATCAGCACTCAGAGGAAACATCCATAAACTACCTCGCCTATAAAATGTCAGGGGATACAGTAGCTTTTAGGTTTCCATTAGTTAGAGTTGAAAAGAAAATGTATCAAGAGATTTATGTATTTTTGGTTTTGTTAACAGGTTTGACCAGTTAGGCTATAACTTGAAAATGACAGTAAAATTTTGAGATTTGTTGATGTAAAAAAACAAACTTCTATTTAGTGTTTGATGCACAGCTTTTGATGGATGTTGACATCCAGGTCAATGATTGTTGAACAAGCAGTTTTTATTGCTTCTTCTCTACACATAAGGAAGGTCTTCCTTTTGTTGTTCAGATGAGGTAGGATCAGTATCCATATTTTTTCAGGCCATATAATGTATTTCACCTTTTTGAGCAATGAATTTGATTGGATGTGGATAGAATGGATTTTATAGGCAACTTAAAAAAACATCATATGCATGAGGTTTTCATTTACTGTTTTCATCCATGCTGGTTCATACTTATTTGATGAAAACTGAGGAGGCAATGAAAGTTTATTCAACCACAAAAGCCACTTTTACACAATTCTAACAGTAGCTTTAAATCACAGTTTCTGTTTCTTTAATCTTTTTAAAAGCTTCGGGATATATATTAAGCAATTGATTATCAGACGTGTGTTGTCTAGTTTGTGCCTAAATAAGTTGTTTCTTTTCCCTTGGATCTAGAGAAGAGGCTGGCCGTCACCACTGAGAAGATTAACAAAGTCAGACAAGTTAAAAATCTAATAGAGAGGAACATCCATTACTGAATGGGCCACCAGTCGAGCCAGGAAAAGGCCATTAAGGAAAGCATGAACTCAGCTCCCTGAAGAAAACATTTACAAGAGAAACTCAGTAATGGGTCAACAAAGGGGACTCTTTCATCACTCTACCTAATTGGCATCTATGAATCTGTAGCTTATAGAAGATGAGCTCAATGCCATTGCTTGAGTTCTGTGAAGAGTTGCAGATGTGCAATGTTGTGGATTTTAAGCTTAAAAATTAAATTAATGTCATTTACGACATCAAAACAATGGTATAATATACATTTCATGTCATCAAGTTTTTTTAATGACTCACCTTTTGATAAATTACACTGAAAGAAAAATATGAAACCGACAGCATGCATCTAGTAATAAACAAAACTGGACACATTTGAGGCCACACTCAGGCTATCAAAATGGTGTCCGCAGTCCAGTTACAGCCACAGACAGCTAATGAGCTCTGTGCAAATTGAAGTGCAGCTCCCAGTCTCAGAGACCTATTAAGTCCTTGCCCTCATTCCCCAGGCCATTCCCTTGATGTATGAGTCCACTGCAGTTATTATTTCCATATATCGGGTCCCATCACTCCTAAGTCCCAGTAATTGTTTGTCATTATCAATTCCACCTTATTGTGGCCAAGAGCAGTGGGTGGCAAGCATGCAGGAAATGGAAGCAACCAGAGTCAAAGATAAATGCAGACTTTGCTGTGCATCATCAACTGCATCCGGTGTGAAAGTGTGGACCACTCAATAACTCTAATCCAACATGAATTTTAAGGGGTATTGACTTGTGTAAATTCACAAGAGTCTGAAAATATGCCATCTAAGGGAAAGGGATGGAAAGCTGAAGATGGAAGATCAAAAGTTAGCCTGGCAGGGCAAGGACAGTCAAAGGGCAGAGCTAACAGACTGCTTTAATCTATTTTTTAGCACAGCATTAACTCTCCAGCTGAACACCTGCTAGTCATATCAGGAGCATTTTTCACTGTATCATCAATGTCACACATTCAGTATCTAATGTCGTGTTTAAAAGGAAGGAGGATTTTTTTAGAACATTGTTTATTCATACTAAATAAGAAGCTATCAAGATTGGAATTCCTATAAACGATATGTACAAGAAACTATAACCTGATTGTGAAAGTGGTTGCTTGCAATGATGAATATTGTACAGATTATTATCAACTGGTTTTAGTTCAGTTTTTATTCACCAGTATGTTTGGGAAAAAGAAAATCTCTAAAACCATCTACTGTAAAGTGATTCTTGAAAGCCACATTTCTCTTTTAGTTTAAATTGTTGGATAAATGAATTCACATTTTCCTTTTAGAAATAGCTGATATATTTCTGAATTTACTCTTCTGTCAATGATGACAAGCCATGCAGGTCCATATATAGTGAAACTTACCCAAACCATGATACTACCACCACTTTTTCATAGGTGAAGGGGATGTTTTCCTTTCCCTAAAAAAAATACTTTTATGTGAACCAAGGGAATATTCTTTGGTCTCATCTATCCTCTAAAAGGAAAACAGTCCCTCTGGCTTATCTGTGTGTTTTTATGTAAATTAAAGTCCGGTATAAATGTTCTATTTGAAAAGTGCTTACTTTAACCTTGGCAGATATGCAGTGGGCACCATTTGTGTTCAGCGTGCTGGGATTACATAAGCTTTAAGACTTCTGGCAGACTTTGTTTACTTTGCTCACCTTTATTTATATCATGTTCTGAGACACAAATTCAGAAAGTTGTTGTGAATCCATACCAGTCAAAAGTTGCCTAAACATTACCTTTTCTTGTTCCAGTTGCAGCGACTGAAGCGCTCCTTGTCCCTCAAATCAGTCATACGCAGCAAGAGTGTGGACAACTTTTTCCAGCGCAGCAATGGTGATTCACGGCCACCCTCAGCCCTTATCACCGCACCACCCCCTCCGTCTTCTCCTCCTCCCTTCTCAGAGACCCCCCTGGCCTATGAGCGCTCTCCCTCCTTATCTCCATCCATCAGTCCCAACCCATCATTATCATCACATTCCCCTTCCATCAGTCCTTCACTGTCATTGACCTCAAAAAGTCAGCCAAAGCCTCAGGCCCAACCAGTGCAGCCAGTAAAGACCCACTGTTTCCAGGAGCATATCTTCCGCAGGCCTACCAGCTGCCAGCGGTGCAAACATATGATTCAAGGTATGTCAGCTACTTTCATGATTCCAACTGAAGAAACAAATGTATTTCAAGTGTCAAATGGAAAAGAAAATATAAAAATCAAACTCTCAGATTGTACGATGGACTGAGCTTTATTGAGTTAATAATAAGCAACCATAATTATTTCTTCCCAATTCCACTGTGTTTTCATGATACCATTCACAGTGGCCATAACATGTGGCTGATAGTAAAAATATTAATAAGGAGTTTATATTGAATTGTATTGTTTGGTATCATTGCAGGAAACTCAAAGCAGGGTCTGCGTTGTAAAGCCTGTAAGCTCGCGGCCCACCTCTGGTGCACTTCTGAGCTCTCCCAACAGGCTTGTAATGGCAAGGTAAGAAGATTTCATATCTAACCGACTGAAGTTACAGTTGCACTGTGCACAATGCTTCGCGAGATGCATTTGACAAAGATAAGGCATTCCTTTTTGAAGTACAGTCATGGACATTCAAAATGTTTTTGTTTGTTCTTTATACAGTATCGCAACTATTATCCCCTGTCCATGGTGCTGAACTGGGAATAACAACGGTATACATTGCTTAGTTCTTCCTGTTTATTCCATCATTTCTATGACTATGAAGCACTTTTTGTGAATCTGACACATGTATTTATTATTGTTATTATTATTAGTCTTTTTTTTTATTATTTGTTGGAAGGCCACCCCTAGTGAAGTCAGCTTATTAGGATAAAATGCTTAACTGCCCAGATTGGTCTTGTAGTCATTAATAGCATTAAGTTTAGAGTGCCTCGGTTGCTGCTGGCATCTCCCAGAACCCTAGCTTACCAATGTACAAAGAATGTTTGTCACATAATTAATTACATTTTATGCATACTGTAATTGTCTCTAAAATGTAATAGGGATGTGCACGTTCCCTGCAGAGAAGAAACTAACTGAGAATGTACTGTGTCAGCAGAATGGAACAGCATCTGGATGCTGTAATTTCTGTCTCAGTCATTTGGCATAGCCTTTAGTCCTGGTAATTTGCTTAACGACAAAACCTCTGGCTTTATGAAAGAGGATAAAGCTTTTTTCAAACCAGCAAAGACAAAGCGGTAGTGGCAATAATTGGAATCTGGATGGACCATGGGTTTGAACAGTATGTTAAAAATGGAAGTGTATGAAAGGGTAGGAGTGATGAAAAATCCTCTGTATATGATAAATGTCTGGAAGAAGATAAGGTAATGATAAAGTTCATGTAGCCAGATCCCAACATTTTGTCACTCACTTTTTTTTGCCCTTTCTCTTACATGTGCTGCTCTATTCACACAATACCCTCCTTTCTTCTTCTCTTTTCTGGGTGCTACATTTCTTCCCTCCCCTCTTAACTCTGTTGGAAAATCAATATCTCCCTGTACCAGCTGGTCTTGCTAATTCAGTGTGAAATTCAGCGTGTTTGAGGCGGACACAATCCCTCGAGGATGTGACATGGCAGGCTCTCGCCAAGCCTTCGGCAGTGTCCTTTTCGATCACTGCACACTCATCAAAGCATGGATTAGGCATTTTACTAAAACTGGATGGAATTTAATGGAGTCTTAGGAAGCATCTATGGAAATCTGCAAAAGATTTTGCACAGAAAAGATTGATTTGAAATGTAATTTAGATGTTTATCAAAGTAATTGCCCAGGTGCCATTTTTGAGTTATTGTGAAACTGTACATCTGGAATGAAATGCAGCGTAGAAACATCAAGTGCAGATGTGGTGAAAAGTTGATTTTTAAAATGGGACTGCCACTCACATTCATGGGATGCCTTGAGGCCGGTCAGAGGCTTTTTGCTGCAGGGAGGGAAGCGTAGACTGGCCATTAGCAGCAGATTCCTGGAGGAGTAGACCAACTCAGTGTGACTAATCTTGAATTTATTAGTGCAAGCACTTTACAGTATTTGTACTAAGTCATTCAGCGCAGTGGAAAGTAACGAAGTATGTCTAGCCAAGTATTAAACTAAACATCATCTTAAGGCATTTGAATGACTTGAAATTACTGTTTAGTGTTATACAGTTAATATTTATATATAATATTATATGGAATATTTTATATATGATATTCAGTTTTGATATTGGAATTCTAATATAAAGCAAATGTTGCAAAAATCTTACCAGTCCCACAACTTTTTTTTTCTTTCTTTCAACTACTTTATAAAAATTATTTGGATCAGAACTCGACCAGTCTGTCGCTTTTTAAATTAGATTTTTGGTGTAGTAGTCTTGGATGCCAAGAATCTCCTTTTTTAATTTGTCTGTTTTAATTTTCATATACATTATTGAACCAGATCCTTTTTACAGGGAACAGTATGAAATAATGTGACAAGTTAAGTGTTTTTAGAGATATTTATCATTAGTTATGTAATTTTCTGTCTTTTTTTGTAATGATAGAAATAAGTTCAAGAAATAAGTTCAAGTGTCAAAAATTGTGTCTTGCCCAAGGACACAACTGCCACTGCCACCGCTAAATGTAATTTATTTCTTTATTTTATCATGTGGTAACATTAAATAATCATCTTTAGTGAAAATATCTCTCTCTCGTTTATTTTTTAGGACTTAATGGAAAGTATTTGCATGCAGAGATACTGTTAGGTTTTGTTCTATGCACCACTATCCACTGAAGAAAAGAAAAGCTTTCAATTTGAGTGGTCAAAACAGGCAGAGTTGAGTGTAAAGTAGCCTAATTGAAAATAAAGATTGAATAAAATTTTGATGACTGTATCTCACCTGGCTTGTTATTAGTCCATTTGCTGAGTGCACTTACCAATTACTTTAAAATGTTTCCACAATCAAGCTGCTTGAAATTAATTTGGATTCATGACAACTGTTTGCCAATCAATGCTGATTAAACTTATAGATTCATTATAGTTTTATTAGAATGCTGGGCATGCTGAGCACCGCACAAAATAATGACCAGTGAAGGGAATCTTTACACACACCCACACATATCTATATCTATATCTATATATCTTATCTCATCTTATCTTATATATAGATATATTCTGTTTATTCAGCAGGATTGTATTACAGGATTAAGCCTTGACCTCTCGCATAACCAAGTGTGAAACTTTTGTGCAAGACTGTCTGGTCAGTCATGCAAATTTAATTCTGAGAACCCTTTCACAATCCCTCTATTATCTTTGGTAACAACCACCACCCTCGCCACCCCATCCCCAACCTCCCCCTCAGATCCTGAACAGCCAAACAGCAATATTTCATTTTTGGATGACTTGTGTACTTCTCAGATGGTTTTCATTTATGATGTCATGTTGATTTACACCATGTATATAAGAATATTTTTAGATCTCAACTAGAGGAACAAGAGGTAGTATAACTGTTCATTGACAGAAATATCACAACATGAAAAGGGAAGAAAATGGATGAATAAAACTGGGATAAGATCTCTTAACTTTCTTTTTGCAGAATAGAGCACATCATCTTTGTCAAACACAGGTCTTTGTAATATTATTTCATGTGCTGTAGCTAAACATATTTCTCTCTCTAAAAATAGATACACAGTCAGATATCAAAGCCGTACAGTACCAGATGTGCACTGGTTGATCTTCAGTTTGACTACGTGGATAAATAGTCTTCAAGGCAGATATGAAAACACTTCAGTATTGTTGTTGAATCACAGTGTCTGGATACATTCTCACTGAAAATCTCTGTTAAAGTCAGTGGTGAATTCATTATTGCCACCAATGGCAATATTTCAGCATCTGATCACATTAGCTGATCTAGCTGTCATGCATCAAGATGAAAAGAAAGTATATCAAAGTTATTCATGCTGTAATTTGCTTGTATGTCTCAATTTAACTCCAGGCTGACTCATCAGTGCCATGTTGATATTTACTGTCAATGGGTTGTAAAATATCAAAGCGATGTTTGCTATCTATCATGACTATTTTTTTTTTCTATAGCCCAGAAACCGAAGAGCTCAGATAAAATTAAAAAAAAAATGTCGACAGCAATATTTTACCTTCATGGCCCTGACAAAAGGGCTGGTGGACACAGAGCTGGCATTGCTTTGTGGCTATGACAAATGTTCTCCAGTACAACACCAGCAAAATAAGAGCTACAGTAACTTTACAGACCTTATAGTGACATCGTTGGCAAAAATAAAGAGATGCTTCTCCTTTTCTATTCATTTTCTTTTGACCTTACAGTGTACATACTAAGGAATGCAGCATATTATCATAATCAGACACATTCTGATTCAGGCACAATATACAATATATTGGAGAATGCAAATACAATTATTTATTTCCTATATGATAAACTGGAGGAAGCCCATCCACAGTAGATGCTGTTGCACATTATTCAGTATAGAAAAAAACACTGAAGATTCATTTGCATGGGCTGAGGGGGAGTTCAGCAAACTGCAACTTAAGGCATAGATAAAACATTAGTAAGCCAAAAAAAAAACATCTAAATGAATTTTACAGTATGTGTGTTGCAACAAAAACCTTATTGACTATGAAGTGTTACTTTTTAAATCCACAAATTACCAAACAACGACCATGTCCCAGCTGGGTTTATCACTCGTTTTTGTCCCCTAGTAATATGTGTTATGCTCTTTCTGCAATGAAAATAATGCAATATTGATTTGAAAGTTGTCTTTTTCAATAGCTTCTACCTTGGAATGCTTTCAGATACTCTGGTTTCATGATGTTTACCATAGAACGGCTTTTCCTGGATGAAACCACACAAGTGTTATGTTGCCTGTACAGTATTACATATTTTGTTTAGTCTTTCCTCCAGCTCAAGTAACATTTCTCCCTCCTCTGTTCTGCCCTTCTCTTCCGCTCTCCCTACCTCTCTGTTCTGTCATCTTCTCATATGTCAGACAGGAGCTTTTAAAAGGAACTTCAGCTCTCCTCTGCTGACCATTGATCCCCTGGGTGTAGTCAGAGAGGCTCCTGCTGCCCAGGGTGAGTGATGGGAGTGCAAGTTGATTTAGGACTAATCACCATGTCTGTAGACTTCATTACAAGATACCTGATAGACCACTGCCTTTGAGTGTCGGCTATGAAACTACCTTTGTAAGTTTCTCTGTTTCATTTTGTCTGGTTGTTTGTAGAGGCAGATAATGTCATTGTTGATCCTGTGTATGAGGCTCTGCGCTATGGGACGTCACTGGCTCAGATGAGTCGCTCCAGCTTTGGCAGTATCACTGAATCCCCGTGCCACGAGGTTAGAAAAAAAATTCACATCCAGTCCTATTCATTCTTCAAAATTCTAGGTGACATTAATCAAAATTGTAGTTGACTCTGCTGTTTTTTTTATTGTAGGCAGAGAAACTGCAAGACAAACTAGAAAACCAGCCTATTGCTGAAGAAGAACACATTCCAGGAAGTAAGTCAAATCATTTAAAAAGAAAAACTATGCTGACTTTGACAGAATCCAAGAGTAACACTACTGGATAGTGTTTTATGGTTTTTGCTTTATTTATGGAGCTATGTTTAAATTTTTATATTCAAGAAATTCAGTTGCAAATGCCTTCTCTACCCACCTCATACATTTCAAACATAAGTAGTCATTTATTTCCTTTTTAAAGGCTAATAACTCAGTGAAAACTTGAGTGTTGTGTGGTGGTTTGTCATCAGTCTGGGACTGGGAAGCAAATTGTTCCATAAACCACATAAAACAGAAAATTGTCGTTCATACAGAAATCCAGAATTATACTTCCTTGCACAACATATGGACATTTTTCATTCTGTGTCCATTTTGGTTTCCAACTACATGCTCTTCAGTTGGTGTCCATGTACCATCGGGGCATACAGTCACAACAAAATGAAAGTTATGCAAAAATGGTCATATCCAACTACTTTTGCAGAAATAAACTAAAGAAACAATTTTTTTTCCCCTTACTTTAGCGCCATTGGAAGAAGGATTGAGCCACTTTTGAAAAGCATCAGCTTAGCAGTTTTACCCTGTTTCTTGTTCTTATGCTAACTTAAGATAACCAACTGACAATTGTGTAGCTTCATATTTGTCATATAGACCTCAAACTGGGATTTCTCTTATTAATGCTCAGCAAAAAAAAAATAAGAGTACCTGCAGTTTTTAAAAAATTACAGCTATTCTTTTACAGCTTTATGTGTCTAAGCTTTTGAGTAGCAGAGAATGAAGAAAACATTGGTGCTAGAAACTAACGGCTCTTATTGCTGGATTTTTTTTACTAAAGGTCCTTTTAGTATTTTATGTCTGAAAGGAAAGAGTTTGAGTTGAAAAGAAAACTTTCTTTTGGCGAGGTGCATGTATATTTTTTTTACTAGCTTAGCCCTTAAAGAACAAATATTAAGCTTCTTGATACAATCTGACAAGCATGGGGTAAAGGAGTATTGCAAGCTAAATGTCAGAGAGTTAAAGGCCTACATTAACGTAATATTCTGTACAGTATAGAGGGGGCGTTTGTGTGTGTGTAGCCAGTACTTTTCCCTCTCTGTCTTTAGTCCCATGAGAAGGGATTATCTCTGTTTGCACTGCTGCCACTTTACTGTAAATGACCTTCACTTCTGCCTTGCTTCTGTTGGACACAAAGTGACACAAGCTCTCTCTATCTCTTCATTTCCCTCTTTTATTTTGCACACTCATTCTTTCCTGTATCTCTTTTCAAATATGACCTTTCTTTGTCTCTTTCATATTGTCTTTCCCTCTCTGTGTCTTGTCCCTTTCCTCCTCTCTATGTGTTCATGTGTGTGTCTCTCCAGTGCTCACTCCTCCTGAAAGCGAGAAGGCTGATTCAGAAGACAGGGTCAGCCTAAAGGTGTGTAGTCAGCATTTCTCTTTTGTTTCAGCTCATTTTTCTTAGAGCAAACATACTCTGTCAGTTTCCCTCAGCTTTTTTCCTTTGGTCTCACTCAGTTTGTCTTTCGTCTTAGTTTGTCATTTAATTGCTCTTGTAATATTTACGTTTTTTTCCAGACTCCGAAGCGAGTAGAGGTTCACTCCATCCACACCTATGTGGCCCTCTACAAGTTTCTGCCTCAAGAGAAGAACGACTTGGAACTACAGTTAGTCTGATTTCTTTGTGTTCAGTTTGTGTGCGTTTGTGTGGATTAGAGTAGCCAAGTGGGAAAGGACATTTAAACACCATCTGCCTCCTCAGCAGGACGACTATGGGGGCTGGAGGTGTTCAGGCTGGGAGGGGTTGCTTACTGGGTGGCCGGGAAGGACAAACAGCTGCATTAAGTAGATGCCAGAAAATAGTCTTTGTATATTAGTAAGTGCAACATACTGCTGAGTACGGTACAATAGCTGCAACTAATCTAGAGGATACAGATCAGATGAGTAAATCTGTGCAGAATGACGGGACAGGCCATTTATTCACATTCACATAACCATCACTAAGTCTTAGTAAGACATTTCGACTGACAATAATATAGACTTTATTTGTGCTGCATCAGGGGAATTTACATGTTTCAGTTGTGTTTGTCATACACAATATAATGCACAAAGGCTGTGTCCAAAGAATAGTTCTTTTCACTGAGGTCTTCTGGCTCATATGCAAAATTAGTTAGCACAGCTGTAGAAATACAAACCTTTTTGTGAATATGATGTGTAAGCAAATAAATATCCAAGCAACATACATTGGTTCTGGTAGTTTAGTGAATATGAAAAGTCAGCAAATAGACATACAGTAAAGTAACAGTATCTGGCCAGTGTAGCTGAACCCTCATACTGTAATGATGATATGCAAGGCATCAAAAAAGGTTTTGAAAAAGCAAGTATGAAACAAATCGTAAGTGTTTTGTACATAATCTTTTCTGAAGACTCGAATGTGTAACACTTAGACACTCACTGATTTGAGTTAAATTTGTGTAATTTTATTTAAACTTTTGTCTGCCCCTGCTCAGTCAAATTTAACAAGCATCACATCGCTATGAATCATTTTAAAATACCAGGGCTTATTTCTTGTTGTTGCAACTTAAGCTTAAACCCTTTTCCAGTGGGTGCTTTGTGTATTAGGACTACAAGACTATCTTTTTATTATATCTTGTAATTATGAATGAGATTTATTAAAACCGCATTGAGGTCTTATACAGTGGCTTAGGTGCAGATTTATTGACCCTGACAGATTTGGGTGCAAACGCAAATCAGAAACGTTGGTAATGGGAATGTCCACTTCTGCAGTTGAACCTCTAGAATTAAGCTGATCTACAAACACAGATGCAACAATCTCATTTTGCTAATGGACAAAGCAGTCAACCAGGAGCAGAGCAAATTAACATATAGTTGAAAACAAACAGAGCTATGCATGCACAGCTTGTTTCTTGTAGCAACGCAGGCCATATAGGCATGATCCTGTGCACTGGTTCAGTTAAAATATTTAAGATGTACTGTTCAGCTGAAATACATAAAAAAAAACTGTCTGCTTTGATAAATAAACTCCACTTTAATGAGCATTGCAACTATCTTTTGTAATATTTCAAGATCAAACAGCACTCGTGAGTGAGGAAAAGTCATTGAAGGTATGCTAATTATTGGTCCATAGATTAAAACAGAACAAACAAACATAATATAATTCACGATAAATAGATCATAGCAAAACTTCAATTGTAGCTGATGTTACATAACTCATTTTAGATGCAGCTTCCAGATCAAAGGTCAGGGAAAAATGTATTTTTAGAGCACATTTAAAATGCTAGCTACTTACCGGCTTCATATTTAGCATGAACTGATATCAAAGTAAGACAGAGAGCACATTTCTTGAAGTATCAAGATTGTGGGCAGCAAATTCCATGTGGTTTAGTTGTAAAATTACTTTCTTCAAGCATTTTCTCTGATAATCTGTTTGTGTTTACAGGCCGGGTGACAGAGTTCAAGTCACAGATGACTCCAATGAAGACTGGTGGAAGGTGAGCTTTTTCATGACATTATTGTTGTTTCGATCAACTGAATATTTAAAAAGGATCACATTTTCTTTTTTCTACCAAGCCAGTGCTTATTTAGATCAAATATTGTCACTAAAATATCCAGATTGCCTTCGAATAGATGCCCCTATGGCGCAGTATATATTTTATATCCCTCAATTTAGACAGCTAAAACACTTCCTGTCAAAGCAAATCTGTTCAGTGACAATAAGACTAAAGAGCTGGTGGATGTGTTTGAAGGAGAGCAGGTGTGGGTGTCAGAAGAGCTAGTTAGCATGAAGAGGAAGAAGACAGATTGCAGTCAGTTTTTAATGAGACAGGTAAAGATTTTAAAGTACATGCAGAAACAGACAGATCGTTTTTATAGTCAAAAACACTGCAGATATATGCTTGAATCAAATAGGAACTGATGAATCACATTTTAAAGTTTTGGGTCAAGAATTTCTGTAGGAATTTTAGTAAATAGCACTGTGATGCTTATTTGAAATGTCCTAAAATTAATTCCTATGTTGGATTTTCATGTTTTCGAGCTGTAGTGAATCAGATTGCAAAACAGATAACAAAAATGGAAATGCTGGGACTTTGTGATTCATTTTTAAATGCTCAGACTTTAATGCAAAATATTAGTACATTAAACATAGGTGAGTTATTTGAAGTGTGATTACATAAACATTAATATTGGGTTTTCCATTGTGAGCTGTTGTTGGATTATTTGAATTTACAAATCATAGAAATTTTTCTCCATTTCACTGTAAATGCACTTTAGCTTTATGGGAGAAGCCAACATCTGCTAATACTGTAACGAAGAACTCAAACTCTTGGGCTTTGCACGCTTGTTTCCCAAAGTCTCTGAAGAGAATAACAGGATTAACGGTACACAAATGCAAATGCTTTTTGGTGTTGTTATGTTGCAAATTAGCAAACAAAGCCACAAAATTCTCCTATTATTTCCATTTTCTTGCTGATTTAACGGGTCTTTTTTTATTTCTCTTTGTGCTGAGACACAAATGTGGTGCATGTTTAGGCAGCAGGTCATGTAAATAAAACTGAAATGATAAAGATTCTTGGAATTTCTCAGCCAAGGTCTGGAAAAGGAACTGGCTGCACAGTTTGGGTTGAAAGATAGGAAGGCAGATTATTATGCATGGTTGCAGGAGTTTAACCCAAATTTTGCTTTTTGTACTGAACATTTTTTTTTCATTTTGTCTGCATCACAACAGGCAGAAAAATATCTGTTTAGACAAGCAGACCAAACGTTTTTGTTGTATGTGTGTCTCTGTGTGGGTGTGTTTACCAGGGGAAAAGCAGAGACAAGGTGGGATTTTTCCCAGCCAACTTTGTGCAGCGGGTCCGCCCCGGTGAGCGGGTGTGGAAGGTCACTACTGGTTTCCATGGCAACAGAGACAAAGGCCAGATGACTGTTAAAGAGGCTCAGGTGAACACCATAAAGTGCATACAATTTCCCTCTGACATAGACACACACACTCAAGGCATTTATTTTGAGTGTATGCAAATGAATGCAGAAACAGCTGAGATTACAGAGGACAGCATGTTACAGCTTTTAGCAAAGATGTGTTTTCGCCCCAGTCCAAAAACTTTCTTTCACGTAACTGAATGTCACCCCCTTGCCACTCCCTCCCTTTCCTCACCCTTTGACTCCCCCTCTACAGATCTGTGTGGGAAAGAATGAGGAGATTGACGGCTTCCTCCGGCTAAGCAGCGGGAAGAAGAGGGGCCTGGTTCCTGTGAAGTATCTGCTAGAAATATGACAGCAGCATGTTTGTCCTTGACCCTTGATTTGACAAAGGAGTTCACGTGATGGAGGAATACTCAGGAGTGTTTAGCCAGCACCTTACTGAAACCAACCACCCACCTCCACCCCTCCAAACGTGGCAGCCAATTAGCAGCTTGAGTGAACGACAACCTACAGCTTTGCTTTGCTGCAGAAGACTTTGAAGGTTTGGAATTAAGACACAAGAGCGTCTTTTTACAGCTACTTTACTTGTAGCACAAATTCACTTTGTGTGGTTCCATATACACTCACAAGAGAAATGTAGCATTATATTGAAGAGTAGATAAGTATGAAAGAAGTGTGGCTACCTCGCTAGCCATCTCCAATGGCCAACTGCGACAAAAGAGACAGAACTACTGTGTTATGATGTCAAGGCATGTCCAAGCTTAAAGGCCACTTAGAGCAAACTGTCTTCATTTTATTGTTTGTGTAGAGAAATCAAGACATAAAAGACAGGCTGTTAATTGTTGTTGGTTGTGGAAAAATGTTTTGATCGAACAGAATGAGTTTATTAGAGTCAGGTAAGAATACAGTATAAACCATGATGGACAAGTTTTGTTTGTAAAGCCTGCAGCTCACAATGTGCATGTTTGCTGCTGTAATTTGAATTTATAATGTGCAGAAATGTCACTCTTTTTACAAGAAAGGGATTCAGGTATTACATTGTGTAAAAATGTACGTTTTTCTGCTACATTTTGGTCAAATGAAAGTCATGGGGTTTTCTGCATTGCAAACTAGTCTCCGGTGATTAGAATTTGGTGCAGTTTTGCTCCACACAGCTCCAACGTGACAAATGTTTTGCATGCACCTCGGGGAGTTTTCACTTTGCCCTTCAGTCGCACTATCGTCACACATTAACACACACAGATTTTATATATCACTCTCTCCCATGTAGCTCTAAAATGAACCATTAATGATTTCTCCTGTCTGTATATCCTGACCGTCCTCTATCTATATGTAATGTCCTGTAATATTATCATGTGTGGTTGTGACAGTCAACCTTTGTGATGTGCTCCAAGCAGGGAAGAGCAGAGCAAAGAAATAATCCAGAATGGTTTGTTAGAAGCCAAATTCAATGTTGTTGTTTGTGTAAAAAAAAAAGAAAAGAAAAGGAGAGAAAAACAAAAAGAAAAACCAGAAAATGTGGAGATTGCTGTCAAACTGTCAGTGTCTCAAAAAGTAATTTACCAAATGCCAGCTGAGTTATGTTTTTGAATTTTCCAGCACATATAATTGATTTCATGTCTTTAAGATTGCGGTGGAAAGGTGATGAAATATAAAAGTTTGGTTAATTGCTCTGGCATTATAGCCTATACAGCAGTGACAAAACTGCACTTAATGTGGCAATAACTGTATATACATATATGACAGTATTTGTAAATAGCTTTATTAAGATACTGTATATATTGGCTCTAAATAGCACTCTGACTAAGAGGTTTGCAGCTTTGCAGGAGCCAGCTGAGGGCATTAATTTCACACTTATAACTTGCAGGAGATTACTGTTTGTTGTCTCAATGTATGTATGTATGTATGCATCTATTTGCTCAATTACCATCCATCCCTGTCAGCACAAATCTTACCAGATACTATGCACAACAAATCTAGTCACTCACTGCATTTTGTACTCGGCTTATTTCCAGTAAACCCACGCCTGTCTGTCTCAACCAATGCTTTAGCAAACGTTTGAATTTGGAGTTGCAAAGTTCCTGTCTTAAATCAGTCTCCTGAACATTATCTTCACTGACTAGAATCAGGTTTGGCTCAGGACCAGTATTACCAGTCTTACCTAACTGCACACTGGCTAGTCCTCTGCATGGCTAGCTGCCTTCTGATAGTGTCATATCTCAATAAAGTTGGATGAACTCTCAAGTTGTGTGTTTGATTTATCCCGTTGTCACGTGCTATGGTCTCACAGTCGAAAAGGCTGAGCAAGGTGGAATGATGATCTGGTTTGTGCAGAGTTAATGGCATCAGTAGAGCTCTAATCTAGTAACACTTTTAAATCCCAGAAGGGATAAGGGCATCTCATTCTCAAAGCTACTCTAATATTTAGCTTGTAAGATTAAGAAAATTACAAAAGGAACCAAATTAGTATTGATTATGCAGGTACAAAACTACGTAAAAGAGGTCCTTATATATGGTATAACAATATTGCATCATAAAGGCAGCACTATATCAATAATTTATTTGTATTGGCTGAAATAAGGCTTAGACCAATATGCTTAAAGTAAAGATATGTGGTTAATTGATTTAGAAGAAATTAAGATACTAACAAACTAACATTGCCATCTGTAAAGTTATTTCTTGTTATACAGTTTATACACATATATATGTATAGATTTTTATATGCATATATTTTGTTTTTTAAAGAAAACTAAAACACATAAACATCTTTGCTGACTTGGTTGCCTTGCAGTTGCCAAAAAAACACATTGATTTAGGGTGAAAGAAAAAAAGAAAAACGGAACTATAACCACATATTCACTGAGTAATTTCACACTTAATTTAATAAATTATTAATCGAAACAGAAAATGTCTCCCTTCTTGGCCACATCATTTTAGTACACTGAGATGTGTCATTGAGAAGACCGCTTTTTCTTAATGACCATAAATAATATGATTAACTCCCAATAAAATGAATTGGCTACCAAAAAGCTGCTGGCTGGTCATAGACTAAGCTGGGAAAGAGAGAAGTTTGTGTCTGAGCGTGTGTTGCATATATGTGTCTATGTGTGCATGCGTGTGTTCCCGCTGTGGTGTGAGGAACATTTCTCAAATCATGACCCAGTTCTGTTATCAAACTGGATCAAATGTGATTTTCATCTCCAGGGAGAGGCAGACAGAAATGTGTTCAACTGGCAGAACATCAAGCCAGTCATACATTTAATAAAATTGCTGACTTTGGGGCTTAAGTCGATGTGGCGCTGCAACAGTTCATTCCATTTACAGTACAGGAAGTTGAGGTCCTTTTCTAAAAGTTTGTCTTTTTTCTCAAGCAGTGATGAAGAGATTAGAGTGTCTATGCTATACTGTAAAGCTACATCCATCAACACCACAACAGGGCACTAACATGTTCTGTTTGGGGCAACAATCTCAAATAATGGGGATAAAAGAGCAATGCCAGAACAAGAACATTTTGATGAAATTGCTCATTAAATGTGGGATTTGAAAAAAAAAAAAAATTATATACAATTATTTCTTTTTCTATAATGTTCACACTTACTTTTTTTTAGCATCTATTGAAACTGAGCTGTAACTGCTGGACAGGCTCAGCGGGAGCAATGATCTTGGATCAAGAACAAGCAGCTAAAATACAGAAGCAATGCAAATTCTGGAGGAAAATCCATGCTCAAAATAGCATGTGATTATACAGCTAGGCAGGGAGGGAAAGGAAGGCACCGTCAGAGGAAAATAAAGCCTACTGGTGCTGCTGACAAACCCTGCAGACCCCTGGATCAAACACAAACAAAAATAATCTCTCACTTCCTCTAAGACTACGTGAGAGGATATTAATACACAAATCTGTCTAAGGTGTGCAGTAGGAAATTGTAACATCCCACCTTGCAGACACAGACACCTCACATGGAGTAGATTTATTATTTGCACATGTGCACAGAGTTGATATCTGGTGCCTTGGCCTTGACTTGATCACTTCCTGTAGGTATGCAAAAGCTCAGCAAAACAGAGACTAGGCAGTGATGATAATTAACATCCATCCCTTAGAGGGAGATCAGTTTCAGAAGTGCAACATGAGCAACTGCAGCACTGTTTGGCGAAGCAACAATTAACTCATATCTTAAGGTTACCTATGTGCAATGTGCTGGATGTACGTCATGGTGCAACCATGACTTGTAGAAAACAAACACAGATGCTGCTTCTCTTATTGAATTCTGCTGACAGTTATGATGAGATTGTTCATGTGAAAGCTCTGTGTTTGTTTGTTTTTTGTTTGTTTTTTATTTATACTGTAGATAGGTCGAGAAAGCTTGTGTTATTTCTGGCAGCAGGATAGAAGATGTAAGGAAAGCATCCAGATGCTCAGATTAGCAAAAGCAAGACAAGTTGAATTTAGACTTTGTCCATTTAGGGAATCACAGGCACATTTTACTGTATCATGTTTTCCATATGTGTTTTCAACATGAAACAATTGGACATAAAATAACCCAAACTTCTTATTAGTATTAAAGGTACCGTATGTAAGATTCTGGCCGAAACTGGTATTGCAATCATGTGAAACCGTGGCCTATGTAAGAAATT